>JABMBR010006582.1:0-59034 GCA_018881525.1 Meteorus sp. PSUC_FEM 10030008
AATAATAATAATTTTTATTAAGTATAAGAGATATACTTGAGCGTTAGAGTTATCGACACAGATCAAAGACAAAACATCCAATCAATTTCAATGGCCAATTACAGAATAAAATTTAGTTGTCACAAGTGTTGTAACAAAACAAAAATGTGAATTTTCATTATTTATCTGAGACTTGAAAGAGCAGAAACAAAATGTCATTTCTTGATTCATTCAATGTTTATTGATTGGTACGAAATTCGAAATTGTAATAAATGTTAAGTTCATTATGTCGTATAGATAACATGTATATAAACATACATTTATATGTATATGTACATACATGGACTGATTCTGGAGGTGAGAGCTTCCAAAATGTTTTTCTGTTTTCCTTTGAGTCTTCATCTCATCCAGTGCAAATCATTTTTCTTCTTCATTATCTTCGTGTTATTATTTTGAAGGAATACGACGAAGGCGATTATTGCGTTGCAATACATTGATAGAGTGCTTCAAATACATTTACTATAATTAATTCGAGACTTCCAAGGGGAAGATTATGTGCGTTATTATTATAAACAATGGTCATATATCACAATTGTGTTTTATAATCCATTGAAAAAGTCAAAATGATGAATATAAAGATGAAATAAATTTGACTTACATGTTCTTGTTTCATTATTCGTGTGTTGTTATCCAATTTCGTAATTCATCTTCAATTGTCGAACTATATTGTTCATGTTTTGATGTATATTTAAATATTTATTTATGATGTCTAAGAATTCAGACAATTTTATTCAATTTTAATTTCCATGACTTGCTCATTTGGATATGTAGATTAATTCATCATTTTTTTATAATTTTTCTTCATTTAAAACCACATCCAGAAATAGAATTTTCATTTTATTTACTATCACTTCAAACTCTTGCTGAATCAGATACTCCAACAAATATTATTCAACAGAAAATTAAAGTTGAAAGGTTATTTGTGAAAATATAAATTGCCTGATGGAATGAAAATGAAAAACAAATCGCAATAACAATAGTTCAGTGCGAATTCATGAAAATTTACAAACAATACTGAATTTTCGTAGCAATGTAAATAAAATAGTTGAAAGCAATGTTCTTTACATTGCTGAATTCTTCAAATTGATTGTGAAACGCGACGACTCTTTTGCGCATATTGTGTTCACCATCCTTCCCAACATCATTTTAATCTTTTCAAGATTTGCATAATATTCAAATACCCGCGAGATTAAAATCAGGGTTTTGTAGTATTTCTACTTTCTCACACTTTTTCATTTACCTTTGAGCATAAACATCCCTATTCTCATTTTCTTTCTGATCTTTCCATCATCATATTCATCTCCACTTCACCCTTTTTCCATCCAATCATATCTCCACAATTCAATCCTCTTTCAATTTCTCAAATAATTTACTTCATAATGCACTCAAGAATATTGAAAAGCAGAGAAGTACAATGTACATTAAACATTTACACAAATAGTTACATTCTCATTCTTATGACTACATTTTTTTACTTATTCTTTCTTCATTTTATTAATGAATAAAATCATTTTTCATTTTTAATGACTTTGTCGACCAATGACTATAATGAAAGTCAATTCTCAATGACAGAATTGTTATTTATATATATTTATATTCATATAATCATTCGATATTTATTCATCGGATTGATATTTATGTTAAAAACTATCTAGCAAAAAAAAAAGAGGAAGAAGTGATTTGAGGAAAGAGGAATAATTGGATGAATGTTGGCAAAATATTCTCAGATAACGATTGATTGAATTTCTAAAATGGTGACTGAGGTGGATCATCATCCTCATCATCTTCCTCCTCATCTGATTCTGGATCGACGAGAGATCGAGCAAACTCTGTAATTCAATTAAACAAATGAACTTCTTTCAATGACAATAAACCAACGCCCTCCATTCACTAATTGCACTTCTATCTTCAATTATCTATGTCAATATGGATTTGATTTACTTAACGAAGTCAATCAAAGTGAAATCGACAGATGCAAGAGTATGATTCTTGATGTGACTTAATAATAGTTTGCGATAGTGCATGGAGATGTATGATCGCGTAAGAGACTCGTGTGACATCTGAATGGATGATAAAATGGGATGACAAAAGAAAGATCTTCCGATAACTTAGAATAATTAATTCAGAGTGGAATTGCTGCAATTGATGAGAGCTTTTAGGACAAAACTTCATGAGATTCAGTATCAACCAATGGTGGAAGAAAAAAAAACAATTGAGAGTTTCCTGTGAGATAACAGACTGGAACCAATTTTATAACTCGAATGAATAACCTTCAACGAGTATCACAATGGATCATAATTGGTTTCACCTAAATTTGCACTCAAATTTTTCTCGTTCATATTGACTCAACTCAGTCATGAAGAAACAGATCCCAATGGAAAAACAGTCTGTTATCGATTGGGTTAAACGAAAATTCCGCATCGTTTCATGATAATAAAGAGAACTATATTGGAAGATATGTTGCATCGAGAATTTAAAAGGTTTCATGAAAATTACTTGTCTGAAAATGGATAAGACAACTTTGGAGGATTCAGAGATAAATGAATTGGAAATATAGATTGGCGAACGTATTGGTAATGGATATTTGCTCACCGTAAAAATCGATTCTACCATCTCCATCCTCATCGACTTCTTTGATCATGTCCTCAACTGTAACAAAGAATAAGAAATGAAAAGATTAGAGTTATAGCTGTAGATTTTTAATATTAAGTTGAATGATTGATCAAATATAATAAGCAGCAAATATTTCTATGACGAATAGTGTTTTCAGAAATATAGTCGGGAATATGCACGAATTTACATTTAAATTGTGAAATATTTCAAACGAAAATTACGCCATGTTGTGTCCAATAGAGACACAAATAACTCTGGAGTTACTTCAACCAGACGAATTATTAAATGTCAACTCTATTCATAATTTTAACGACTTCATTATTACATTCAGTCACATTGAAACTGAATGTTCTGTTCTGTATGATGAATGTATCCGAATTTGTAATCTATTGATAAATAAAACGCAAACGACAATGAAGAACGTTTTTCGCATTGTGAAATTCACCATACAATTGTCATTTTTTTAATAAAAAATCATCGGGGGAAATTATTGAAAATCGGACATTCCTGTCTGTGTGAGAGAGGATGAATCAACAATAACAGAACGGATTCATCTAATACCACATCATAAAAAGTCAAGTGAAATAATTCTCTAAGTAAAGGTAGCTCGTTCAACCTCATTAGCACAATGCCCTGCAGGATATTACTGAGTTTCAATAATTCACAAATTATCTCATCCCCATTATTGCCAAACGCACCGTACACGAAGGCTCATTTTGATCCTGAATGTTCCCTCTGGCTTGAATATCTTCCTATCATTTATATTAATCTCAAAAATCTACATCCACATTCTTATCTTTTGATTCAACAGAATTCTCTACACCACATCTGCTTCAATGAATTCATTGCTTATTTTAATGTAAAATATTTTAGTTCAAACATAAGAATAAAACATTGATTTCTATTGAAGTAACGAAACAATAGAGAAACGGAAGTTGTGAAGTGAAACATGACAATGTAATCAACACTGAAGTATATTGAATGGGAGATTCAACTAAAGAAACTAAACAGCTATTGCCACATTTATTCTACAGTTTACAAGCCAATAAATCCTTGAAAGCTCTAACTCTTGATATTCATTCGTCGTTCGAGGTAACTGAACAAAAATCAAAAAGGGATGGAATAAACTAAAGATTAATAGACGTGATATAAAGCTTACAGTGAGTGTAGACTTGATTTCTCAACTACAATTCATTTTACCTTTTCACTTGTATGACCATATAAAAGAACTTTAACGATTGACCATAGAATGAAGTAATTGGTTTGTTCATTCTTCTTCAACAGTTAATCAAGTTTTATTGTACATACAGCATGTGCACTATTGACGTTATTTTTTATGAAACGAGAGATTAGTCAATTGGCAAATAAACTGAAGAATATAAATAAATTCTGATAATTCATTCACATGGTGAATTTGACATTATCGTTTTTTCAATGTGATTCAGTTGACCATTTCATTACATAGCCAACATGAATCATTTTGAATCCATGAAATGAATATAAAGTTGCTGCAGGTCAATTTTGAAAATAACCTGAAATTCACTCGTATTTCAAACGTGAATATTATCTCATGAATTCCAATAATATCAACGGTCCATCAGCGATTTGGAATTTTCTTTTATCATCATAATTGAGTAAAGTTTACCAGTTAAAGCATAAACTTTAATTACGTGTTGAAATATTTATACAGCGAGATGTATGAAATAAATTTCAACAAATATTATGATAAAGTTTATCGCAATGAATGTTAGTGTAAATAAAAATTGCTTTGGTGTGTTCGTTTCGCCATTTACTTCAGCACATATCGCAAGAGTATGATGGAAATGTATGAGAGATAAATCAGTTTGTTCATGAATTATTATAAGTTATGACAATAATCGATACTGCTATCTGTATCCAGGTGTAATATTGCCAATGTTGTTTTCCAATTCACTCTTTGGTCAATCATAACACATGTGTGCACTTGCATCAAGGTGAACTTAATAAAGTTTGTATTGGTTTTCATTTGTGGTGAAATCTGCTCGTGGATAACACTCATAGATAGCGATATTACAAATTATGATTGAAATCACAGTTACGTAGTCAGAGTTGATATAAATAAAGCAGGATTCCTATTTTTCTTTCGTTTTGATGATTGTCTTGTTTTAAAATACTGTTAACCATTCATATTCAACATTGAATCAACCTACACTGATTCTCTTCTTTCAATAATAACTACGAGCAAATTTTTTTCCCGAGATCCAATTCTTTCCTCATTTATTCCACCAGAGACTTCAATCCAATTTATTGCATCACATTCAACACGGTTTCACACTGTGGAACAACAGCTTGGACAATTCTATTTTTTCCTGGTTAGTAATGATCAAAGGAATGTGATGATGATAACGATATGATGGAAATTGTGATCTAGTTCTATTGAAAGGTGGCGAACTATCAAATTTATTCGCTTGAGTGAAGTTTCTGATTGAGATTGAATTTTTATTCCCCTTTCACATTCTTAATTCTGTTCTATTTCTCCTTTCCTTTCATATTTTCTTTTAATGAATATGAAATTTTCGGTGAATAATCTGCAATATGAACTCAAATGATTTCAATACGGTGTAGCTACTGAAACATATGAAATGATGACGAGACATTCGGTTTTAAAACTTTCTGTGATATCTTTCATGAGAATTACTCACTTTCTTCTTCTGATAAGTCTTCACCAAGACACTGCAACACTGCTCGGAGATCAGACGCAGTGATATAACCACGATTGTGTTTGTCAAAAACCTGCAAAAAATAAAACGTCACAATTAAAAAGGACTCGAAACAATGAAAATTAATTTTATCCTTTTACTATTTTATTATTACATAAATTTTCTCCACTTCGCAGTCATAATTCGAAATTATTTAACATACGCTCTGTTACGTACTGTTGATATTAAAATCACGTAAAAGTAAAATGTCAAAAAATATTTCCAAGTCTACATGTGAGACATGATTTCTACAAATCTCATTGCCAAGATATTTTTTGAATATATTGCAAGACAGTGCTATGAATAGTAAAGTGCAGTGAGATGAAAATTTCTCATAAATCCACATAAAATCTCAGTAATATTTCGATAGAATCATTGCAAAATGACTCCCAAATAAAAATTAAACGGTGAATATGTTCAATTATAATTTTGTTTCATTTATAAAATATAAATTAATTCTTCAATACAACAAACCCAAATCAACAGCAGCCACACAAGCAAATGTCCATTCTCTTTATCTCCCAACATATTCCAATATGACAAATAATTACAATCAACCGATATAGAATATGAAATACAATTATTGAGTAATTTAATGGATGATTACCATTCGATCGATTATTATTCGTTAATTGCACATCGCTCACTCCCCCTGCTCAGCGATATAGCCACCCTAATAAAATGCAATTCCCACTCCCAAGTAACTATATACCACAATCATCCTCCATCATCCCCCTCTAACACATACACACGCTCGTACATAAATTCACTGCGGTTTTTACATGATTGAATGGTTACCGGTTGTATCATTGACGATGATTCATTCAATAGGTCAATTCTATTCTCAAATAATATTAATCAATGTGATATCCAATCAAAATTCATCAAAAATTCTCAATAAATAAAAATATTTACTTCTCGAATCAAAAGAAATTTCTAATTAATTAAAACTCATCAAGTTTGTTCCATTTCTGTATTAAACACTCAACGTCTCACACAAAAACGAAATGAAATTTTATCTGTTATGCTAATTAGTAAATAATCATTTTTTCTTTTTCATTTCCCTCATACTTCCTGATGATCACTCCTCGTTGTAGGAATGAAAAAAGGGTTTTATTCTGCCTTATTATCCTCTGAAATATACTTGATGAAAAAATGATCCTATCCTTATTGTGTCCTCGCAAGTTCTGATTACCAGGAGTTCTGTCGGTCAAATTAACGTAACTCAAGCATGAAATAGAGAACAAGGTACTTTTATGTATGCATGTACATATATATTTATATATGTATGTGCTTGTATTATATGGGATTGTGTGAAAATAAAAAGCAAGAGGAAGAAAAAATGAATGAGAATTTATTTTTCATTCTATTTCATGTTAATTGCAGCTTGGGAATTCTCTTTATTATTTATCTTCAGTTTAATTGGAGCGATGAAATTTACAAATTACCATTGCAACATTGCAATTAGGAGGATTAGTAATCAATTCATTTATATTGAAATAAAGTTTGCAATTTTGTATTCTCATACGATTTTTTATTATTCTCAATATCAATTACCAGTTGATGCAAGTGAAAATGTAGTAATGGAAATATCTCGTATATTCATGACTCCTCTCAATCATTAATCATGAAAGTTTTTTTCTTTCCTATTCATTTCTTCTACTTTTTTTTCACCCAAGCTCCATCATTTCACGACAACTTTGGAAGCATTCATTCATCCACAATTATCCTGTTCTATTTTTTTTCTCGAGAACAAAACATGAGCATATACATTAAGCACATGTAGGTGAGCACACATTTATTTGTATCATACATTATATTATTATCCATGATATTTACTTCGACAGTATTCCAAATTCCAATACCATATTATAAATTAAATCTGACATGTATGTTAACTTCCACTCCAATATTATTCGCGCTCATTAATTAAATTAATTAATTTCAGTTAATTTGTTGTAACAACAAGAAAAAAAATCTCAAATTTATTATCACAATATTGGTGAATTATTTCTCCTGATAAATGAAACCAAAAAATTTGATTTTGAATTTTTCTGCTGAAATATTTTTATTCGAATGAAAAATTTATTTCATGGTTTTTTTTTATGTCCATCTGTATTTTACACCTATTTCGCGTTTGCATGGGAATAGAAACACGAAGACAAATATTTTCATACCCATAGCACACTTTACCACCTCAGCATCAAATTCTATATGGAACCCATGGGGTCATGGTCTCTCATACATTTTTGGTCGCCCCTTTGTCTACGTATCTTTGATTATGACTTGCGTGCAACACGATCCAGCAATATCCAACAAACATTTATCTTTGTCAAGGGACATTTCGTTACCCTCATTGTTTCACCCTCCTTTTTCAATACACAATTTAATTTATTTTTATCATTTTCATCATTTTCGTCTATGTTATTTATTCATATTGCAGTAGAACTGTGTCACTGTAAAATTTTATTTTGTATCGGGCAATTTTACATAGACAATACCCTCATTTCTCTTAACATTTTTCAGAGTGCTCTGTAGGTAAGTAGGACTATGGTAAAGTGAGAAGTAGTGGAGTAAAAAGAGGTGGGAAAAGCGAAACTGTGCATAAATACCCGAGCCACTAGTCGATGATTATTTCACGAGATTTCAATTCAACCTACTCGGTGATTACCCAGAACACTGAGGACTCCATTGTCTCTTACTGTTCTGAATTGGTTATATATAAATATACATGTCGATCTCCCTTAACTACGAGGGCGTTGAACAGCCATGACAACGTTACCCTAACTTGCGATCAGTTCCAAACAAGTGTCAGTTTACACGATGAAAATCTAATTTTTTTTTACATTTAATAAATTTCAATTGATTGAGATGAAAGGGAATTTTGAAGAATCGTAGACCATGCAAATATCACTGTAACAAAGGGGATGTTTTTTTGAAAACATATTTGTTTCAGTTCATTTTGTTCATTTATTTTGTTGATTTTGTTCTTTTTTCGCTTTTTTTTATCGAAAGATGATAATAAATATCGATAGGAAATGTTACAATAAGAACTCAGGATGATTAAAATATCGAACTTGTTTCTAGAGGTTTTTTTTTGTGTTACTTCATGTAAGGTGTTTCGCAATCCATTGTTTCATAATGTGTAAAAATGATCGGGTGACCTGTTTGTTATCACATTGCACGATTTTATTTTTGTTGCAAGACTACTCGATACTAAATTAAAAAATGCGGGGACACGGGAAATGTTGCTGTGTCGCATTTCAAACAAGTTTAATGCTGTGAGAAATACGAAGGATGGGATGAAAGGAGGATGGATGAAAGAGAGAGTTCTGCGATTTACACGACGTGAGAGAGTTGAAATAATTGAGATTTAATTTTTCAGATTGAATTTTGGTTCTGGTTTATGATTGAACTATGAACATTTTATTGAATTTGGGAGAAAAATGATTCGATATTGCAATTTGAAGTATTTGAAACGCAATTTCTTATTTCAGGTAACAAGGAACTTTATTTTTCCCCCTCTGTGATTCATATTTCAATGATTCCATTGACGTTGGAAGATGGTAGAAGATTTTTCCACAAAGTTGGAGGAAATGGGAGTTAAAAAAGTTTGAAACTGGACTCACAGACAGCCATGATTATTACGAATTTCACACATTTCTATCAGAAAACTATGTTTTTCCAAACCGACTAACATGGTATTTCAGAATTTGATGGATCCATTGATGTCAAACGAACTTTTTTTGAAGCATAGCTCGAACCAGAACGTCATCGTTGTATTGAACTGCAAAACTTTTCCCCGTGTTAATCAATTTCAGGCTTCATAAATGTCAAAAGTTCCCTCTAAAAAAACCAAATGAGCTCGTTATACTTTTGTGTACCATAACCTCAATATTTCCTGAAAACACGACAAATCAATAATCAAAAAAATTTCTTTGAATTGATGTTGGTTTCAAATAATTATCCAGAAAGCTGTTTCATCTAGAAACAATTAAAATCATTATTTGTATCAATTTCATAAAAACGAATACCGAATGTAATCTTTTGTTTTCAATAAATGCAAACTGATTTCATACATGCAAAATAACTATCAATGGTAAAAGGATACCAATATGCAATTTCAGGATAACCAATTTGATCTCAATACACAATAAATCTCATGAATATCCGTAATGTTTCGTGTTTAATGAGTCGAAACAAATTAAACAATACCACGAAATTTTTCCCTATAATGAGATTTCTATCATAAAGCGATAATTGAATCTGATTAAAAATGTATCAGTGATGCTTCACCACATAGCTCATAAGGACATTCGAAATTTCCCGATGAAGTCCAATCTCATCATGTAACAATTTGATTTATTGCTTCATGAAATACGAGAAAAATATTTGAAAATACTGTCCAATACAGGTATTATTTGTATTTAGATATAAAATAGAGCAAGAATATCAGAAAAATTTATGGAGAGCTGCCAACAAATACATTGGCACACATGTGTTCACATACAACGTGAAAGAGAACGATTTGGAGGGTGTGGAAAAAACGACTGGAGAGGAAGAAACGTTCACGTAGGAAACTATATATAGATCATCTATCGGAAGCCGGAAAGTGGTATGGAAAGAGATAACTGTGGGTGGATTTTCCTGCAGTACAACGTGTTAGCTAACATCACGTCGAAGCTTTTACCTATCTACGCTTGTCGATTCTACCAATTTTCGATTTCCGATATAGAACACTTCACGTTGTGATCTCATAATCGACAATGGTTGAAAGAGTTTGGCAATATCAATGCATCCATATTTGTATTACTTCACGTTACCACAAAAGTCATATTAAATGGGAAAAAAAATGGAAATGTGTGTTCAATGAAGAATAAATTCTTTTGAATATC
Source organism: Meteorus sp. PSUC_FEM 10030008 (assembly GCA_018881525.1). Taxonomy (NCBI): domain Eukaryota; kingdom Metazoa; phylum Arthropoda; class Insecta; order Hymenoptera; family Braconidae; genus Meteorus; species Meteorus sp. PSUC_FEM 10030008. Next base: position 10,286 of record JABMBR010006582.1, read on the forward strand.
CACTAGAAAAATTGTTTCATGCTAGACACAAATGTACCTCCCTCATCGGATAATCGACAATAAAAATTCAATCTCACAGTTTTCCTTCAGTATTCTCCTTCTATTCTTTTATTATCTCATCGTATTACGAATAATAATTTTTTTCTATCTATTTTAAATATTACGAGTGTGAATTCAAGATATTTCAAGCATAAAAATTTGAAGAAATTCGATGCAGTGAAGCTGATAGTAAAAAAAACATCGAGAAAACCACAGTCTACAGCCACAAAGTCATTGCATTGTATTTTTATAGCAACGTGCCATGTCGCTCGTGCGATAAGACATGGAACTCAATTTTGAATAAATTGACGGTAAAATTAATTCTAAAATGTACCCCAAACAAAACAACAGGAGATTGAAATACATTTTTCGATAACGTTCACATAACATATGGAAATGTTTCACTAAATGTTTTCATACATTTTATATTGACGAAAGAAATACGAGAGGGGATGACGAGAGAAAGAATGGACGGTAGAAGAGAATAAAATAATGGGGATGAATGAAACTTGTGCAAGATAATTTACAATTCAAACTTATTGAATATCTTTTAAATATTTATCTGTATTTTATATTCGGTAAATATTTCGAGTGCGAAGTAGAGAGGTTACATTCAATAGCCCTGTGGCTACGAATTCAAATTGTTCTGGTGAATCATGTTGGGGATATATAGATAGATACGAATGAAAGAGAAGAATGAAAGAAAAAGGGCAAAATACAGAGTGAACAAAAATATTCTGCTTTATTAGGATACTCCAGTTAATGGGGCATGCGACACTCCTTGCGGCTGTGTGTGTTGTATAATATGTTGTATCATGTATCGCTTCATTTCCCGCGCAAAAAAAAAGTTGTCATGGCGTCCCTGAAGAGGGCACTGCTCCCAGATATGGTGGAAAAAAAAGAGAAGTGGAGGGAAGTGAAGACTGAATTTAGATGATGATTGCGAGATACAATTTATTCTGCAGTATTGGATAGAAAAGATGAAAAAATATTTTATTTGGTTGAAAATTGTCTTAGACTAAAAGAATCTCTGTCACCATTTTACACATCAGTGACTGAAGTTTGATTGATTGAGTTTTACAAAACTCCTTTAAGTTTTTTTTTTGATAATGATGAACAAAAGCAAGTTTCACCTCCAGTGAAAAGATTCCTTGCCATATAATTCTTCATCTATCATTTTTCTTCCGGTTGTATGTTCGAGAATTGCAAAAAAAAGACAGCGAAATTTTCACCACAAATGAAGAACAAGTCTTTTGTAAAAGTTTGAGAATTAAAAGTTGTGAAAATATGATTAATTAATTGAACCAACTTTTGTTGGGTAAATAAAAAAGATTTCCATAGAGACGGACGTTTGTGTAAAAATCTCGGGGGAACATTTGAGTTTGAGTAAAATATTGTGGTAGAGAAAAATGCGGAAAATGGATGAAGAGAAAGTATACACTGGCATGAAAACAGAAGAAAAGCTTAAACTCTGCAACAGCATAAAATCAATAAAACAAACATGGAGAAATAATGAAAAGAAAGGGAGAAAAACACATGTTAGATATATGTTCAATACCCTGATGGGTCGTAAAAAAAAATTGTAGGGGACTTTGGCATTGGAGGAAGTAACGTAAAATAAATAAATGAATGAAAAAAGGATGCACTCATCATGACCATTTCTAAGAGTAGCAACAACATGGGGTTGAAATGAATGTTGGAAAAACTAAATGTAATAACTGATATGTGTATGTATCATGGGAGTTTTCCCCGATGGACACTAAAGTAATTTTCCGATTTCCTCCTATACGACATTCTCATGAAGCATTTCACATTCTCCCATGTTATGAAATGAATGACAATTGTGAGGTAGGATGAAAAATGTAGAAACAAGTAAAACAAAAAAATTCATTTAACCACTCGTAAATTATTCTGACATTCCATGCAAGCATTAATCGCACTCGAGATTTCATCGTTAACGTTTATTGGTGTCTTTCCATCATACAATTGAATGACACTCGGCACTGATTTATTTTAATATTGAAAATACTTTTTTCCTTGTGTAGGATCAAATTGAACGACGGGATTAATTCTGTTTAGAATAATACAGAAAAGATCTGAATAGCTGGAATTACTGTGGGATTAAACTAGATTGAATGAAAAATTAACAAGCACAGATTAGTGTGCTCCGAATGTTGGTTTGAATTTATGCGGCGAGTATGGAATTTTGTGTAGTTTTTGAGAAGTTAATATTTCATTTTTAGGGATGAATGCGGCGAAAATTTCATACTGATTTACAGTGTGGATCCGAAAATTGCACGAAAACCCATTTGGCAAATGAGAATTCTTGAAAAATCGCTCGGTAGATCGTGATTTGAATTTCACATTTCTTATATTTCTTCATGAAACAGTCGTTTTCGATATTATTTTAACTTCCGAGAGCACTGGTGAAGAGCAATACTGTCAAAGTACCTTCATAACTCGGTGGTTTCGCTGCAATAACTTTAATAAATCCCACTTTGGGAAGTATGAAGTAAAGAGAGCATAATAAACTTAGTCAAATGTTCTATTCACTTTCATTTTTTGATACGTTGAAACATGATCCGTGAAATTTTTATTATGCATAAAGTAGTTGGATGGAATAAAAATGAGGAGGGTTAAGTAGATCGATTTAAATTCCAACCACTTGGTACTGAAGTTCAATTCAACCCCACGAATCCGTCGATTCTTTGGCTCAGTCAATGAATATTTGTGTGCTAATGGTGTGCACACAAAATGTTTTTTTTTATTCCGTATAGCCATTCACACTTTTAGTATTTTCCTCTCACATTCCCCCTAAATTTTCTCGTTGTACCAATTAGTAACAAATATTATCACTCCCCTACTGACAAATTAATTCATTTAATCCAATTTAATATGACTCATAAATTTTTCTCTACATAGCAGTATTTTTCCATGTTTCACTTAACAATTCTTGTTTGAATTTTCATTTTTTTCATATATCAAACAAAAATATTGAATTAACCAAGAGACGAGAGTCCTGAATTTCACGACATTCATAATTCCTTTGTGTGTTACAATTCGAGCTGTTTGTTTCCCCAGCATTTTTTTCCATTCCTGTCATTACTTCCACAAAGGGAAAAAATTCTGTTTTATTCCCCCATGTTGAAAGAAGAATTATAAATTAAGAAAAATTGAAAAATAATTCGAAATGATGCAGAATTTATTGATGAGTAAACTCACTCGAAAAGCGTCACGTAATTCTTGTTCCTCCTGTTGCTCCTGACTGAGATTTGTCTGTTCTGGTGCACTTTCATTCCCAATATTGCTGACAATTTTAACGAACTCAACAAGGCTGACATTTCCATCTCCTGTAATGAAAAAAAATTTCATATGAATGCAATAGGAAAAAACAAAAGCAAACTGTAATGAGTGAATTAAATTTATCGTTTGATATTGATTTCTGTTTCCAATTCACGATCGATTCCGCATCCATCACAAGTTCGGATAATAGATTCTTTTGTTCTCTAATGCATTATATTCACAGACAATTGAGCACATCATGGAAATGTCGAGTGGAAAAATAGGAAAAATATACGAGGGAACATAGTCAAGTCAAGTTGGAGCTGATGAAAAACTTGCAGCGTTTGAAAAATGCGAAGAATTTTATCATGCAATGCATGAAATATGCGATCTGTGTCCAAAGAAAAAGAAAAATTATAAAAAAGAAAAAAGTATTATCGGATTTCACTTTACAAGACATGATAATACAGAAAACATAATTCAAATATTTAATTTTGTTACAGATATTGGTCAACAACAACAATATTAATTAATAACATCACTGCAGTGGTGCAAGTGACACAATGTTGATAATATTTTGGTAAAGTGGATGATTAACCGCAGTAATTGTGGCCATATCGTTTCCCGCAGTATGACATAGCGATGGAAGAGGTGTGGGAAGAGAACGACATCAGAATCATGAAACAAATGTACTGAACATTTAAATGGAATAAAATATCCCCAGCACAGTAATCAACTCAATTTTTTCTACATACTCATCATTAAAAACTCTACTGTTTATCAACGAAATTAATATCAAAATTTCATGAGAAAAAAAAAATTTTCATCTTCATCACAGGAGGGCCATTTTTTTCCATTCACCTTTTTTTTTCCATTCATTACATTTAGTCCTCTAACCACTGTAAAATATTACTTGAGCGTGCATTTCATGAAGAAGCTCCATGTAATAAATGTGCATCCTAATAAAAAAGTATTCTTGAATTTATAGCTGGGTAGATGGTTGCTGTTATTCCAATCTTAACTCTTGCGACTCATCGATTTTATATGAATATAATGAAATTTTTGAAAATAATAGAAATAGCTGTGACGAGATTAGCAAGTATTCACAACAATACTCCCAATCTGAACTGCAAAGGCATATGAGAATTATTATTCAAAGACTTGAATAATTCATTCTAAGATGGGAATTGAATAAAACATAATGCAAAGTTGTATTAAAGAGAAATTATTTGCATGTATGCATTCTTTAAAAATGATAATGAAAATTGGATGAAGCGATACAATGAAAATGAAAACTAAATCTTCTGCTTAAATAGCGAGACGAAGTATTATCGCGGTTCTGAATCCCATTTACACCCACGCTCGACCCAAGGTTGAATTCGTATCGAATGGCTCGAAATGGTCGATGGGATTTTAAGGGTCAACAAAGTATGTCTGTATTCACCCGAATTTTTTATTTTCACACTCAATACTATTTACTATTTAAACTAAAAGGCAATTCATTGCTCTGGCGAACTTCAATAAAATAATCCGACTGATTTCAATTTTCATCGGATTAAATTCCCACAATTTAATGGAGTTCCATACAACATTTCATGTGTCAACAAAGTTGCAACTGAATAGCAGATGAATTTCACTACAAATTTATGAAAGACATTGTAAATAAGTTGAAGCGATGTGAGAATCTGTCAGAAGCTACCAACAGTTGCTCCTCTTTAACTGCTTTAACATCACGACAATTTGCCTGAGGTGTTTTATGGCGGAAATTCTCTTCACCAAAGCATTACACACATTCACGCATCTACATATATACGTTGAACATATCAAGACGCTCTTTTCAGCTCTTACATTGCGATGGTGAGAAAAACGATAGATAAGAAATAGAAAATGATGAGAAGTGGAAAAAAATACAATGGATAGATTGCAAAATGGCACAAGCCTGAAATATTTGATCACATCAATGTGATGAAAATTCATTCAAACATTTTCATATTTAGTACCATAAAGCACCCACATTTTAACTGCGTCCACTTTTTCAGATGAAAAAAATATGCAATAAACTTCTTTCTCTGTTTATTCAACATTTTAATTCAGTAATGGAAATAACTATTGTAATTCCTATCTTTTCATGTATAAAAATAATCAAGAACAAAGAACAAAATACAGAATTATTATTATTAGCTTGTTTTACTGAGAAACTATTGCAAAATGTAATTGGATAAAAAAAATTACACAAAAATAAGAGTGATAATGGTAATAAGAAGAAAGAAAAACAAAACATGAATGAGGGGAGGAAATTTATAGTTCGAAAAAGAAATATCGTCCAACGTTTCATCAAGCGACATAATTGCTTCCTATTCAAGACAGGGAAAAATATATCGAACAAAGAATATAAACACCACATTTTTTTTTTCATCATTTTTTATGCTAACGTGGGAGGGATGGAAATTATAGAGGAATTGTTTCCCTCATGAAAGAAAAATGAACAATCAATTGGTAATTAATCAAAAGTTAATAAAACTTTTCTCTGTTCAACAACGTTTGCTCATGAATCGAGAGCATTATATCCTACAGATTATTATGCGTAGTAACATGTTTTAACTTGGGTGGCACGTGCAGGAATTGTTGTGGGAAATTCCTTCATGTTCACCGTAATTCTCTAACTTACTCAAGATATGAATATATTCAAGTAAATAAACATAATACATCGTAGGCGGATAACCACAAGATTATAAATTCGCAACATTTTTTATCGTTTTTAAACTGGCAAGAACGTGTCGTCTTGTGTATTTGAATTGCATAATAACATAATACCCAAACTCAAATCTACACGTCTTACTTTTGACGTATACACATTAGTTCAATTGGAGGCCGAATTAAATTTCCACAGCTGAAACTTTGGCATTAACTACCACGAATAATTCATTTAGAACTTTCATATGTAACGACACAATTCCGTATCTTACGTTGACATGCGGATAAATTTTTATTCGAAAAATAATCATGCTCTAATATTTGTTCTTTTTTCAATGAATTGTACTGGACTAAAATTTCTTGGATTTTTTGTATTTCCACAAAATGTTTCCAATTAATTTTCGGCTTCATCCTTTCCACTCTCAAACTTATGACATGGAAATTTTTAATTTATTTAAATAATCCTCATATAAGTGGGAGAAAAAAATGTAACAATTCACTTCAGCTTTGAATATTTCACATTGACATTCAAATGAATTTTGAATCGAGCGCAAACTTTTTCCACAACCCCTATTTTCCCCGAAACATTTGCATGAATATCATTTATTCATTTATATAATTTTCGTTACGGATGAGTAAAGAAAATATAAAAATTATGTTAAGCTCTTTGATATTTCACATTATTATTCAAATGACTTTCAAATTATAAAATATTTATTTGTTCCGCGATTTTATTTTTTTCTCTATCAACATTTACATAAATATTATTCATTTATTTATTCATTTACGTGGCATTTTTTGTTCTTAGGTGGATGGGTAAACATAAAAAATGTGCTCAGCTTGAAATATTTCCATTTATATGTTCAATCAAATATTTCATGGTGCAAAGGTCGAGTGAACAAACACACTTATTCACCAAGAGATGAAGGAGAGCAACGGTGCACACGAGGTACTTCTCATCGTCATATTCATGAGCAACTGGAAATATATTCATGAGAGCAACAGCGACATATGTGCGCACGTTAAGATATGATTCGGTTATCATCAACAGCATCAACACCTTCACAAGAATATTTTCATAATTTTTTCAACATCCAACAGATTAATGCAAGAAGTGCCTCTGATGATTTTTGCCATCACTGTGACCCTTAAAAAAATTCCGAAAGGGAATCCACGAATCAGAAATAATTCGATTCAATGAATAATCCAATGTGTTATGTTTCTCATCAACTAAATGACGAACAATTATATTGAATTAATTCAAGACTACCAATCATACATACGTCAAGAGATTATTCACGATCAAGAAGCTGCCTAACTAATAATCTTCCAGTCTGTTTACACACATTGCTCATGCTTCGTGGTGGATTATCTACCTAAGTCAAAGTAAACCAATCCATCATACATGGCGTGAGATTATCACTGCTTTCACCTAACACCATTGCGATATTCAAGAGCAAACTGGTCTTACACAATGTCTATATGAGATGTGGAATAAAATCTAGAATACATTCGCAAATTGGATTTAATTAATTTGCTTGATTATCATGGGTGATAATTTAATGGTATTTTCATTTTCTATCTTATTTGCTTTTTTATATTTCTCACCGTCTAAGTGTGAAAATTGAGAGTGACTAGACCCAATTAGAATATAAAAAGTTCCAATGAGGATTTCAATTATGAGTGAGTAGTTGTAGTTAATTATTTTATAAAATATGGAAATAAAAGTTCGGGATAATATAGTTAAAGATCGCTGAGGAATTTAAATTGCACTGAAAATGAATGAAATAAGTTTTTAGTGATCTGACACTGTAATTAAATAATTTAGTGTTGTAGAAATTCTAACTCTATTTACAATGCAGTTTCGTGCGCAGTTCTCTTTAATTTCAAACGTGAAATAGAATCATTGACGAATTAGTTAGAATCCTTGTGAGAAATGTACTGAGCACATTTGAGAGCTCTTAACAAAATGGTCAATGAATTTTCGCCAGTAGTTTCTTGAGTACTTTGGCTAAGATTTAAGAAAATTACACCTTATATTATTTCCCATGAGTTAATGAGAATACTCCATCCAGAAATGAAGAAATAAATTAAAAGACATAGTTGAAAAATATTCCCTGCCTCTATATTCGAATTTCTCTTCTTTTGTAATTTTTTTGCTGCTAACCAAACCGTGAGAGACCGCTACAGTCTTCGGATGCTCATTAAATTGAATAACAATTAATCATTATTGACTTCCATACTTTCCTGAAGTAAACGAGAATGAAAAACGAGTTAGCATAAATCTAATGAAAAATTTATGGAACTCAATTATTGAGTTGCTTACTCAGCATGTCGTAAAAGCATTAAAAAATTACCAGTAGATAGGAGTTGTCTAAATTTATAATTGAACTAGACACGTGACTACGTTTTTTCTCTTTGTATACAATTAATTGCGAATACCTTTTTATTCTCCTGGTCCAACCAGTTTAATCAGAGAACACGAGGATCGAGAAGAACTCATTAGGTTTTTTCTACCCCAGCTTCTTAGAGATGCATTAAAAATTCGATTTCTTACGGAACAAAAAAACGTCCGCCAATGATTCGTTGGCATTTATAATTATACGTTCGAAATGAATTATTCATGAGCTCAATGATTTGTGCAAGAATTAATAGCATCATATAATTCAAAAAGAAAAAAATACTGCCTACACCCTCATGTTGACGTATAATATCAAAACGAAATTGATGCTACACAGCTTCGATTAAATTATTTCCAGTTGTAATAAATAATGTCATAAAATTTTTGATATGATTCTGGTGGACGTAAAAATTATGACCAAGGTAGAGTAATCACGAATGATGTGATGCATTTATGTATATACTGGCAGAATTTAACGATTCATACCAGACATTGCTATAAATCGTCAAAGACGTGTGAAATATCCTGTAAAATTCCACATCACTATACATTCCGTATCGTTATACGTCAAATCATCAACTCTATATAGAATTGTTCCTGACGATCGTGAACACAACTGTTGAATCAAATCATTCCACTGTGGATTCGACAGAAGAGATCGAAGAAAGGAAGTGAGTGGAATTGAATAATTCATAACACTTCAATTTAGTCGTCTTCCAATTTCGCAATGGTAAACAAGGTGGAATATTTGTGGTGAACCACAAAGGCTTCAGCTTCATTAGTCCATTGACGCACTCGGAGCCAATGTTACCTCAGATACGGTCGCATAATGAGATTTCCAGTCCTTTGATGGATTTTACACCGTGCATTCAATTCATTCTCTTGTTAGAATTGATTGCCAGATGATAACAGCAATCAGATATTCTCATCTGATCAATGCTTGTTCACCTCAGCATTTCTACTGTATTTTTGGAGACTGAAAATATTTTATGAATATATTGAAGCGTCTCTACATAACTTACCATCAGTGTCAATTTCCTCCAACATAGTTCGCAACTCTTCAGTTCTAGCAAACTGTCCCAAGCCACGCATGACTCTTCCTAACTCTTCTTTGGTGATACTTCCATCACGGTCTTTATCAAACAAGTTGAAAGCCTCTTCAAATTCTGCAGGAATAAAGAATTCATGAGGAAAAAAACTCCACCTGGCTCTTTGTTCATGGTTGAAGTATAGAAGAAACATCAAGAAGTGATATATCAAATATCAATTTGATGTTTCCCTCGTCAGGGAGGAAATGATCATCAATTTTTCACCCCATCTTAGGCTATCAATAGCAGGTAATCTCTGGAGACAAACATGAAGCCCCAAACAAAATAATCAAGAGATAATTCCATTCGTCTACTGCCCTACTCTGTTGATGTTTACATCTATGTCCAACAATCCTGAATAAACATGATGATAGCTCACCCTTCATTTGGGCTTTACTGATGGCCGGCATCTGATCGGAGGGACAACTGGTTGATCCTCTACGTGGTTCAGGAAGACCAAAAAGCAAACTAGTAGGTAGTCGTGTCTCACCGGATGAGGAGCCCGAGGCTGTTGCGGTTAAACTTACGAGTTCTGAATTAATCGCTGTTGACTTATCATCATCCGGGACACCAGTAATTTCAATTGTTTGCACCAAATGACATTCCTCTTTTGTTTGATAGGACGGTCGTCTCTCGGCTGTTGTGACAACCTCGACATATTCATTGTTTTTATACTCTGGCGGATGTGGCTGTCGAATAGGCGTCACAGAATTAGAGTCCGGCACCGATGGCTTTTGCACGTCCGGCCAGGAAGCTTCACTGATTGATGGCCTCGAGGAACAACTACCCTGCTCCTCGTCGCCACCGCCTCCCCCATCGGTGTCTTTCCGCGTCTAAAATCAAAATTCCAAATTTTCATTTAATCACAAGTCAAAATAATTCAGAAATTATGATTACGAAAATTCTGATCCCGTCAATGACAATATAAATCACCAAGTGAAATTTACTGGGATATTATTTACAATTACAACACTGCTCTTCCAGAACATTCCATCTGGGAAATCATGAATTTCATACTGAGAAATACCATTCAATCGTATATATGGAGAACCTAAATAGATGGTAAGTATCACATTCTGGTCAAAGACATCAAAGTCAATAGTTTATACACCTCTTCACGACTGGTAGGGTTGAGGGAATATCACTGAAATAGTTCAGGAGTAAATAGAACTGTATTCCCATGCTTGAGATAATATGCGGGTCATGTAAAGTCGTATTATGACCATATTATCGTACATCCTAGTCACGACATAACGGAATCCTTTGAATTCCAAAACGTATTTGAGTCCACTGAACAGTAAACAAAATTTAGCTGCATTGGTTTGTGTATTTATTTTCATCTCAGAAATAGCTTCTGAAGTAGCTTGGCAACAATTGGATTTGTCGAGCCAGAAAAAGCACAAGTAATTTAGAATTCGTCATAAATTCAATCAACAACTAGAATAATCATGACATTTCACTTTTTATCAACTGATGTTGGACAATATCACCACCATAAACAAACCGCAATGGTCTGAAAGAAGTCATCCTCATTTTAATTCTGACTTCACTGAGCGAAAATATGCATTTTATCTTTAATGTCTACCATTACAGCAGTATGACAAGTCCCACGAGAACGGAAGCAGTGCCACCTGTTAATCGCACTGTATAATGTGCTTACATGAAGCTGGATGTTCACCACACGAAATAATCACTGTGTATAACAACGAGTAATTTTATACGAGCCAACAGAACCGAAGGGACTGAATGTTTGTTACGTCACTTAGGGTAGTACAGCCAATACCAACTCTGTATCTGAATCAAAATATTCTGGATTTCATGATTGGAATTCAATAAATTATAATTACTCGTTATTATAGAATCAAATGAGATGGATATTATTCAATTACACAACAATAAACCTTCAGCATGAATTGATCAACATGACACATGACTTCATATCATTTCTAGAGACGTCATATAATTATAACAATGATGATTGATCATTAACGTTGTGAGAAACTGCTGATGAGATGGTGTTGTTCTAAGGCAAAGCAATTCAAGTCGCTCTCGACGTTGACATATTGGGATATTGAAAGAGGAGTAGAATATTGAAACAAGTCAGCTCCGCTATTTATATAGCGCTGATTAGTCGTCTTGGTTAATTGCCTGGCGATTGAGCAACCTCGATCAATCATTTGGCCATAGTTCAATGCACGAGCCATTGATGGTTCTAACTTTTTTTTTTCGGCCAATTTTTTTCAGTCAATAGGACATTCTACTGGTTTTCCAGGACAGCATTCCGTTTTGAGCTTAATTATCATGAGAGGAACATAATATTAGTGAGGCAATTCAATGCTTTCTTTGAATGGGAAAAGGTAATGAGCCTGGAGCAATACATGACGTCGCATTTCTGCAAAGCCCATTGTGACAGGGAAATTAGAAATTACTGAGGATCAAAATAAACATGAAACTCCCCACAATAACCTCATAACAAGCTACATGTTAGCTATCACATTTATTTAAGAACGATTCAACTTATTCCGACACTCGTAGAAGTAAATAGAAGAGGGAAAGTTTCACCCAAACTATTCTTGCGACAATTGTAACTTATCAAATGAACTTGAAAATTCTAACTGGATGGAATGGCCTTTACAAACGTAGATCTAAAAAGCGATTTGTGGAAAAAATTTCTCTGAATTCTCGGGATTCTCAATTCTAAGTAATTCAAGTTATTACATTTCATGGAATTCGTTATTGATCAATTGAACATGCTGGTGGAGTGTTCTATGCTGAAAAAAGTACAAATAACTTAGTGAAGTTTAATTTTAAATATTCACATAAGTTCTTACTGTGAAAAGTTGAAGTGTAATATATGCAACGTTCTGCGGTGCATTTTTCAACCGCATCAACTAACTCTTTCATTCTTCTCTTTCTACATTCCTCCTTCCAACTTATCTATCTATAGAAACTAAGAATACCTGGTTCGATCCGCAAACAATTGAATTAAATTTAATTCCAGTCACGGCTCGTCCATCGATATTGACTTTCCGTCTTGCAAATACGAATTCAAACCCATCTACCTCCTTATGGATTTCTCGCCTTCGTTATTTGTGCCGCAGGTCCAATCACACACGAAGACACCGTATTGATATGAATATATTACGTAGACACAGTCTCATTTGCGATCAAAGGGAAAGAAATTGAAGATATAAAAAAAAAACCTGGATCAAGTATCTCTGCGAAAATTTCAGCAGAAAAATAATTCCACACAAATCTTCCTTCATTTTGATATGGACAATTCAGCACGATCGTAATAAAAGAGGAAGATAAAGTGCAGAGGAAAGAATGAGGGGAGGTGAGTGAGTTAGGACGCAAGAAGGGCAGAAAGTACATGAAAGAAAATGAATGGGGGATCACGAACCGGCCTGGATGCTTCAGAGAAAATAAAAAGTGCAAGACACGAATCGTATTCCTGCAAGAACCAATCATATAACATTCCACCCTCTATTTCACCAAGTTTCACTCTTTCATGTTTACCTTTTAACTCTTCCAAAACTAAACAGAGCATCAAAGTCACAATTAACTCGTTTTTCTCGTCCATTCACTGTGGTCTTTACATTCTCATCCCACAATATCTTTCTGTATTTTTTACTCTCTCCTTCATCTTCATCCAATATCATTGAAATGCTCAGAATGTCCAGCAAAAGGGTCAAAGGATATCATGGGATTCTAGAGACGGGGCAATCGATTACTGGAATGATACTTATCAGTATTGTCTTTGTGTCACCATTTCCAAAGTTATTCTCATCGTTCTCTACCTTCGATTTGATAGTTTTTCACTGAGAGAAAATAGAACATAAATTTCTACTCCCTGACTGTTATCTCAGTGGAATACAGATATTCATGCGCTGAGAAAATAAAAAGAAAATTGATCAGACCTAATAAATCGAATTCAAGACGTTCTTGTCAGCTGAAATACGATAGGACAATGATGCTAAATATAATGTTGAATCATACATTTGATCCATACACCAAAACCTTTTTTACTTGGATCTGTACTTTACTTCGATTCGATCACATTTCAACAATATGATGAGAAATATCGAAACACATCACCTTTCATAACAGATCAGTAGGATATTCGGAAAGTTTGAAGGTTGGAAGTAACAGGTGCCATATCTTTCAGTCTTCTCCATGTCTAACTTCTTCCAGCTGATGAAACGACCTTGATAGGAATGAAACATGTGATATCAGAACGTAGGTGTCACGAATCGAATTGGAACAATGTCTTACTGATGCATCTCATTGTGGAACTTGAAGTGGTGCATTAGTTTTGAAGGGTCGACCCCATTCTTACGATTATTCGACACAATAGTAGAATCATGAATAAAACTTTCCTATAATTTTCATCATCATCTCTTTTTTTTCGTCATTTTTTCAGTTCACATCAAGAATTCTTGCAATTATCCACGTCCCAAGTTGAAATAAGAAACTTAACTTGGACTCGATTGAATGAACCAGCTTATCTATTCCAGAAAATCAATCAATACTTCCCTGCATTCAGAGATTATGGAATTAATGGTCCACTGCTGAGAAATTGATAATTCCATCAAAAAATTTCACTTAATCTTCATAATTATTGCCACATTCTGTGCTTAATCAAATTTTCATCGACCAACTCCTATTAAATTCAGTTATTACTGTACAAGTCGCTGTAATACTCGAAACCTCTTGAATATATGTAGAAATTTGTGAGAGTATAGGATGCAAGAGAAAATGGAATAGTATTTCCGTGATAACTTGGTCTGGTATTGAAGCAATAAATTCTCGTGAACACAACTGATTCCGCGATTCTATTCCATTTCCGTGGCCGTACATTCGATTGCACGAGATGTAAATCAACTTAGACGATGTCCAACACTTGCATGAACACCAAGATTCTACCCATCCTACCTGGAATGGGTGTTCACAGTCCAACAATTCTGTGAAAAATGATGTATTGAATAAGAACAAACATTAAAATAAATGTAAGTACTCGTCATATCCACGCCAAAGAAAAAGAATGTCATGAATGAGGCTTTGAAAGAAATGTAGAAGTGTAAACGCAGAAGTGCCACAAAATAAGAACCAACGTCGAGGTAGATGCAAGAATCGCAGTTGAAGGACTCTATTCAGCTGAAAGAGTTTTAGTTTCTTCACCGATCAAAGAATTACAAAGACATGAAAGCATTTTTATATTTAGCTCGGTCATACATATGCGATCATTTGAAAATTGTTCTGAATATCTCTCACCAAGTTACTGCCTGATGATATTTCTTCGATATTAATAAAATGTGAAGTAATTTTGTTAATAGAAGCAAAAAATTACATTTGAAATTCATGTATCCACATTGGAATTAATTAAACCAATGCACAACAAAGCAAGGTTTGTCATACAGGGAACACAAAGAAAAGCAGAGACGGTAATAATTGCATAGGATGATATGGAATTGGATGTTCGTATATGATGACGAACAACTTTCCACGTCATCGAATGCAATTATCGTTTACCTGCCCATTTTGTCTACCATCACGAGATGAACCTCCACAATACCGTTTCTCCACCCACTACATGATGCACTCGATCGCAGTATTACCAATCGATTTCGCAGATTTTTTCTCATACACTTCATTGGTGGAGAAAATTTCGTTAACTACTGACCGAACGACATTAATTGCGTCGGCCGCATCTACCGACGATCACATGAATACAACGTTTCAGCATCCCCCAATTCGAACTGATGATTGACCGTTTCATCATTGTACGAGCCAATTGTTTTTGTTAATAAATCTGTTCAATCATGTCTCCTCATGTTCCATATCAGATGAATCAATCATCACAAATTATGGAACATAATTCACTTCGACAGATAACATTATTCACACAATTTCGCAAATTTATAAGGGAGCATCAAAATTATGTAGATTCATCATCAGATAAACATTCAAAAATTCACAACTTCTGAAAACTAAGAAGCACCAGTACGTATAATTGATGATATCACTTCTCTCATTTGAAAGTCCAAACTTGTATATCAGAATTTTCATACACTCCCATTGATCAATTTCAACATTACAAATTTGGCAACCCCATTATTACCCAATGAAGCAGGATAACATCTCGATAAGATTTTGAATACATCCAAAATATTACGATAAGTAATTAAGGCGCGGTCTGCTAACGAGCTCATCATTCAGTCAATAAACTTAACACATGATACGTGCCTTAATCCTAAGTGACTCGCATTAATACCAGAGGCTTGACATGGTGATACTCCCAAGACACCTAATGACTAGATGCCATCATCATTGTGCCACTTATGGGAGCAATTTCGTGAGTATCTAGTCAAACCCAGGTCTAACAGCTGCATGTTGATTTCTAACTAATACACAACGCATGATATATGTACGTATCATGTGTGTATCCATTCAATACGTTGTAATCCACAAGAGTGGTTACGTGAGAAATGGTCCTTGTTTGCTGAAACACTGTCAGAATATGCCGCAATGTTAATGGTTCGTGGGCTTAATGTGTTTACCGGCTTCCATTCCCTTCACCATTAACAACCACACAATAAAATATACGACTGTTCAACCCAACGATCAAGATTTAAGGCGTAGGATACAAATGTTTCACCACCATACCCTTAGGCCATGTGATTTAGAAACTTCTCTGATTATCATGATAGCACGAACTTTATATAAAAACAAACATGGGAATAGTAAGAATTCCTCTTTTTTCGGAATTTTGATCAATGTGACGATATCTTTTCACATTATGGTTTCGGGATCAACCCATGAGTCACCAAGATCCTTTTCCTTAATATGTTACCTACTTCGTCCTGACTCCAACTTTCCGAAGGTTGCATATCAACGCTTCAGCACATGACTGGATGATGTATTACACGCTCACGTAAGAGATTAGAATAATCCTCTAGATAAGCGTGAGACAACTACAGAACTCAGAGTTGGATGGGTAATGCTTTTTGTTCATTTAGTTATATGAACACCATTACACAACAGATCTTGAATGAGTGACTTGGTGATTAATTTAGAGACCACTGTAGAATCTAGAATGAAACAGTTATTTTTACTTATTGAAAGACATTTTTCGCTAATGTGAATCTTTCAGCTTCCATTCAATATTCGCTTATTCAATGGTATCAACAATAATTTGCATGAACAACTTATGATCTATCTCTATCCATCTTCTGCCAACACTTTCCTGACATTTGCGCAAATAAGATTAGTCAGGTTGGATGGAGGCCCGGGTTGACAGAACGTGTAGAGCAAGTGAAGTGACTACGTGCCAACATCGAACGCAACCCAATGAAGGGTTTTCAAGATCTCTATCCACTTTGATAAATACGGTTATTGAAAGATGGAAAAATAATAACGGAAAAAATTAGCGTTCGTGAGAGAATGTAATAGATAAAACGTGACATATCGCCATTCCATTGGATGTCTGTTACCACCATTGTGACTTTTTATCTATCCATTCGATTTCCAGTACTATAGATTGATGGTCCTAGAACAAGAAATGGAGGTGATGGTAGTCCTTCAACCTGTCCTGTATGCTAATCGATCAATGTTAGATGGAAAGGGCAAGTTAGAATGTAGCACAGTGTGAGTTGGGGTGAATTGAGATCCACAAATAACCATCTACATATCTTAGAGGTACTTGAGATGTTTCGAAGGGATGTAGACAGAATGAAGGGTGAAAAAATGATGTGGATTCACGTAACGAGAAAAGGTTTGGCAAACCCCACAGACTTGTTTTCGTTTCAATCACTTCACAGCAAATTTATTCAATATGTTTAATGCTTAAATTTGACTACCTGATCTATTTTTTTCGTCAATGAATAATGAGTTTTATTCTTCAATGTCTGCAAATATCCAAAGATGAATTTTAACTTGATAGACAGGAATTGATGGAAAATATGACGAAACAGTAAAATACTGGATGAAGAATAGCAAATGAATACACAACCCACCGCAGGTGGATCAATCCAAATTCGATTAATTTATCAAAAAGGCATACCTTGATGCAGAACATAATCTTGTTGGAAATCATGACGATTCAATATAAGAGAACATCTAATTCTATAATTTAATCTTTCTAATCCAAGAGGTTAAATCATCATCCTACATAGGAACATGTAATGTCTATATTCCAAATTGTTCATACACTAAACTGTTCCACAGCTATGTTTACGATGTTACGATAATCATGAGTAGAATTCAGGTGACAAAAGATGGTATCAGAATATCTATTCTATGAACAGAGTTTACGTATTCATACAATGCATACTACAAGTAACGCTGAAAGGACTCACAATACCACCGTTCCATTGTTCCCAAAGTTAAACGGGTAAAAGTTTGAATGCTGAAGAGTTAACCTGGAGAACATGCACGCCCACACGAACATACATGTGTTTCGATACTTTCAGTTGTCACGAGTTTCTGCACGATGAGTAATCGTAACGTATTATTTTATACTGCTGGCGCGTACATCACATCATAGGCAAGAGAGAATATGAAGGAGTAGCAGAGTCTAACAACCAACTGAACCACCCTTGTGTTATTCGATGTTGAGTGGGAATCACCAGCATGGCCAACTTTCCACTATTGCACCCATTGAGAAAAGTTATTATTCCAACAATTCGAATGTATCCTACCAGACATCATTATCGACAATTCGTCACAAAGTCAGAACAAAAATATTTGAAATTGCATACAGATGAAGAATTTTTATGAAAGAATATGATAAAATCTACGAATATTTTTAGATCGAGTTCCATTTTCAAGAAGTTTCGTCAAGGGTCATTTGATCACTCGATTGGAGAAAATATTTTTCCAAACCGAATAAAACTTCTCTCATTTACTTCGAGAAGAATTTCCAGTATGTTTGAATTATTTTGTTATAATTATCTCCACTAAAATGAAATAGTTTCAAGATGAAGTGAAATAAAATTTCATAGATATTTTTATGGTATGATAAACGATTGTTATGTTTTTAGATTGGAGAATTGCTTTTTATGAATAAAGATATTGCAGGAGAAGACTTTTCTTCCTGGTTAGATCGTGCATAATAGAATGACTTCGAAGCCTGTGAATCCTCATTGATGAAAATACGAACACTTCCAATATTCTATTATGATTTCATTAAAACCACTTGTGGCTGTGAGAGCCCACATTGACCCATTTTAAATATCCTCAAGCAGACACTTATACCATTCCCTGAATCGTAATTGTCTGTCCAACTGTCTTACGAACAGAAGAAAGAAAAAGAAAATTTTCACTTCACGTCATTCACTCGAGTTCGAGAAAACATTTTTTACATTACAATTAATATCGACAGGTTTCTCTCAACTCTGAATCCTCGGTAACAGGGCGTGGCGGTTTCTCATGTCTCATCGCTGTTCTCAATAATCCCTATCGCACCCTAAAGTGAGTGACTCATCCTTATAAGCCTTTGAATAATAAATTGATAAATCAAAATGGGGATTTATTTTATATTTATGAATTCTAACTCCATCAGTCGGAAAATTAGTTCTGTATGAAGGAACTTCAAAATTTCTGTTGATAATCCATTAATAATCTTTAGAATATCGTTGAAATTTACTGTTGTGGAATTTTTCATGGGGCTGAAGAAAATGAGAGAATTAGAGAAAAAAAAATTCACAACGCGCCAATAAGTTGAGCAATTGGTTGAGAGTATGGCTGAGCATACGCAAGTACGAAACAACTTCTGATAAAATTAATAACGGACTTGATGGAATTCAATCTGCAAACAATTTGAAATATATGAAAGTATGAAGAATTTTATCTGAGAAATTCTCTCGCGATGCTTAAATAAATTTCTGATAACATCACCAAATCATATCAAATAATTCGGAAGACTTTTTTTATATACGAAAAGTTCTGTTTCGTTATATTGAAGAGCTATTAAAGAGTTGGAGATTCATGTCGATGGAAATGATACTTATAAAATACTTAAATCGGGTCTCAGTCTGGAATACTTGTAGTGAAGAAAATACTTCTTCACCGCACTCATTCAATATTGAAGTCAGGATAAAACTCTCAAATCTCAAACAGCTGAATCACTGAATAAATAAATTAATCATCAATTCAAAGAACCTTTTATCATATTTTCTACTTCCTCAGCTAATTACTCGTAACAGGATAAAATGTAAAACGGTATGAAAAAACTTTTCGTAAAGAATTTTCGAAGAAGAAAAATATTAACTATTTTATTATTTCACTGTTACATCCTGCTAAGAAATAAAAATTGTTTGCCTCAAATAAACCGTCTGTGAAATTCATCCTCGGTGTCGGACTTAGCCCGAAGCATTTCGACATATACAAAAGACGTTTGCAGAACGCGCGCAAACTTCACCACGCAGTCAACATTGCGCAGTTTTCTCATGTCCATTTTCCTTTCTTTCAACCCCCAGCAATAACTGTAGTGGATGAACTATCTTTCGTTGAAAAACAAGCTGAACATATTCAAGAAAAATATTTTACGAAATGGAAATTTTCAAGACTTGTACAAACAGTGAACGTATATGAAAATTTCTAAAAAAAATCTGAATTGTTGGGAATGTTGTTGGAAAAATTAAATATCACGTGAGATGATTTATGTAAACACGTATGAAATCTCTGGAAAATTGCAATCCTCATTCCATAAATTCCAATTACTACATAAACTGCATTCGATGTTTATTTATAATTCAAAGCTTGATTTGCAGAGTTATATATCAACGATGCATTCAACTTCATACTAATGCTTGACTTTCATTATGTGAAATTGGCTCAAACGTACAAGAGACTTATCGAATTCTCCCCAGGAATGATACGATCATCGAAGCGTGATGTGCTTACCAACTTTCTTAACATGCATCCCAAATAAACTCAACAAACTTTATGCTGTACATCAACTCCAAATGGTATTCGTATCGCAGATCAAAGCAATGCCAGTTCGCGGATGATAAAATATACATCCAGGACATGTCATAAATTTGAAATGAGACATTTTGTTTGAACATGGCGCAATTCTGTTTTTTCCATTCAACCACACTACTCCAACTTTATAAAAACATATTTTTCAATTATTGCAATACATATGGATGATCAATCAACCTGATTGGACCATCCATTCATCTTTTGACTTGGGAATATTTTTTTCAATATTTCATCAAGCAGAAAAAGATGATCAACGAACATCAATTCATTACATACCAACGACTTACCAATAAATAATGAATTATTATTATTTTCGCCAATTAATTCCCTCTGCTTTATCAATTTTGCATGTAAGACTTCAACTAAATGTACAAATTGATTATGATGTTGAACCTTCAAGATGAAAGTGATGTTCTGAGAGTGCTTTTGTAAATATAGAAGTTTCCGTTGCATATTTTCTTGTAAAATTCTCTTACATTTTGCACAACGTTAATTTTCTCTTGAAGATGGTAGATATAAACGATGTTTAATAACGGAAAATAGTCCTCAATGAGTCAAGAGAGATGTAATGAAACAAAAGAAAGAAAGCAGAAAGAAAAATTGACTAGAAAATATCTCGGTGATAAATATTGTTTAAAATAATTTAACGACACAATATTGAATTATCTTAATGTGAATTCAAACACTTGTTTTGGTCACGTAGTGGTAATAATGTTTGTACTTTTTTCCACACGTCCACGACCTTATCAGTCCAGTTCAACACATGAAATTATGTTTCTAACTTTATCCTTTATGAGCGTGTTATTACCAATTAGAAATTACGCAGTCGCAACACCTGGTACAATAATAATTCAACTTGAATTAACAATAACATTTAAACGAACTGTTTCATGGCTATTTAACCAACATTGATAATTTGACATAAAGTTTTCTTTTGTTTATGAGCAACCATCATTCATACAATAAAAATTTATTTCATTTCCCTCCTTCTTCCTCTCCATTCTCTTCATACATGAGATTCAATGCAAATGAAACCCACCTAGGAAATCATTGTTCATATTATACTTTTCATCCAATCTTTCCCTTGTTTTCATAAAACAAATGGTAGAAAAGATGTCAGAACGGACAAGGGTCACGTAAAAACCTGCATGGAATCCATTTGCAACAGATTCTAACACAAATGAAGATAAACAAAAAATATTTGTGTTGAATCATGAATTCACAAATAAAAAATCTTCAATTTCACTCGTCACATATTTCTCGCTGTAGCTCACAGAAATATAAAATTCCTGTTTCAACTCCTGTCGATATTATTCTTTCAACGTTACATCACGATAAGGTTGGGAAAATATTGAGTGACAAATTCCCACCAATCGGGAAACAGAACATTTAGCTTGTTAAGTTTTAACCAACGCATTTCCAATAACATCCATGTCCATCCATCAATCTATTCGTAGAGATCGATTGCATACGACCAATTTCCCTGTTACTTTTTAGGTTTCATTTTTCATTCTGTATTTGTTTCTCTATTTCTTTCCGTTTCGGATGAATCTTCTTTGTTCATAAAAAAAGAATCGATCAATAATGAATCCCAATTTGTCTGAATTGACAATTTCTAATTGTCAACTACTGATTGATCACAATAATCAAATGATCGTATGCAAGATGAAAATGTCATAAAATTACCCATCATTCAGTGAAATAATTCATGGTGGTAGAACATGAGGGAGAGAACAAATAAAAAATACATATTCATACTCCA
Organism: Meteorus sp. PSUC_FEM 10030008; assembly: GCA_018881525.1. Lineage (NCBI taxonomy): Eukaryota > Metazoa > Arthropoda > Insecta > Hymenoptera > Braconidae > Meteorus > Meteorus sp. PSUC_FEM 10030008. Next base: position 32,538 of record JABMBR010006582.1, read on the forward strand.
TAGGGACGAATCGGTATGGATTCTCCCATCGTATTGGATATTTGTCAGCTTCATGTAAATCAGTACCACAGGCATGACATTATCAACACAATTATCGCTGTTTTCCGTGTGACTCTCTGCAAAAATATTTAACTCTATCAAAATCCAAAAGGTTTAAAATTTTTTAGAAGATATAGACAAGATTCTAGACTATTTCAACCCCTAGACGATTTTTTTGCCACGAATTGACAATAAATATTCGAATGAAGATCAATCACTTAGAACAAGCTAATTTTCTCCATTAAACAAATCAAAAACCAGTGTGAAAATATCCGGTATGATAACAAACAACTATCCAATGAAACTAATGGAGCTTCATGGACAGATAGTGAAATTGTTGTTCGTTATTGGAATTAACAAACACATTGCATTCACAGTTCTCATCACTCTGACCATTAAACTGTGAAACATACCGGTATGGAATGATAATAACAATATGAAATTCATCACGAATATGATTCAATATCAAACGGATGAGTGAATGTTACCAATGTTATCAATGTCAATTGAAATGAGATGGTGAATCTATACTCTAAAATAAAATAATTTACACCTGATGATTTTAATGACTCCAGATAATTATCAATACACCCAAGAGCATAAATTCATGAGGAAATAATTAATGAAAAAGTTCTCGCGTTCCAGTTTTCTTTCTCCACTAGCTCACTCATCCGCATAATTCCGAAACATTGAAGCAAAAGTGCCACCATTACCAACAATAAGAATAAAATTCTATACTTTATATTACAAATGCGCACACAGTCACATACGATAACCCATAGACTTTTTCACCTCCTCCATACATTCACATTTCTCCCCCGACGGCAGACAATCGACTCATCGCAATGAGACTGCATTTGTAAGAATGAGAAAAAAAATTTCTTTATCTAACTTTTTTAATGAGTTATCAGGACTCATTTTCTCCAATTTCTTTTTATACCACTGCGACACAATAAATTCTGTGTCAAGTCCCAATGAAGTTGGGGATAATTACTCTTGGGATTATTAATAAACCTTTTTCACGCTGATATGAGATAGAAATAAAAAAAAAATTAAGAAAAAAACTAGAAAAATTGTGATGTTTCTTCGCTTCTTTATTTTTGGTAATCTTTGCATTCGTTTGTTCTGCGTTTTACTGAATTGACTCACCATAAGCAGCTTAACCCTGTTAACCAAAGGGGATGTTGTCAGAAATCTGTTGACGACCGTGAGAATTTTGCCTTCCAATGTGGCAGCGCTTCCAACGTCTTGTCCTTGCGAGCATCCGGGCCCGATTTCGCTCCTTGCTTTTTTCCACAAACCACGACAATCACGCACCAATTTATTGTTTTCTTTTTCGTGTTCTTTTTCTTTATTATTTTCGTTTTTGGTGCTTGTTTCAACCGCAGTGCAAGCACCAACGAGCGACGCGTCCGCTTCTGGTTCCGTTCCTTGGCGTGTGCCCTGTATATCCACGTGATTCACGTACTTAACACAGTTACTAATTTTTTTTAATGACAATACAAAACTATTTAGTGGCTGTCTTTCTATTCTTCGTTTTCCGTTGCTAAAAATAAATTAGCTCTTGATAAGTGTTGTTTCTTTCTGGGTCATTGATATTGATGATAAAAGTTCTTTTATTTCAGTTTTCATGAGCCCGAGCTGTTTCTTATTTCTGTTTTTCTGCCTCCACTTCCCACGTTGAAATATTTTCTGACAGGATGGATTCTTCGTTGAAGGATTGTTGAGGTAAAAGATCACAAGAGAACTAATGTGATTTTGTGTATTCCCTTTTTATATCTGTTGGAACTAGGAAAAATATTCTTGGATAATTCTATAGAGACACTTAAGAAATGCACGGAAATATAAAATTTTCTTCAGGGCGGGTTGAAGCTAAAAAACGCGATTGAAGATGATGAAAGTAAACAAGAAGATCCATTATAACCCAATGTTGACAGAATTTAGTTTCCGAGAAAAAATTCAAATTTATCTAAGAAGAAACTCATACTAAAACTTTAATCACTTCATTTTTAATGGGAGTTTTTATTGGATGGCGAAATGAGAACAATGACATGAAAGCCAATTACATAATTTTTGTGTGTTGAGTGTAAGAAATTTTCAAATTGGTGTAGCTACTTCTAAAAAATCTGTTCTCTTCTAAAAATCACGATTTTTAGACCCCTGTCATTTCTGAATCCTTAGTACAATCAAATTTCCTTCATTGAAATTTATTATTCCAATAATCTACCCTTAATCAGGGATCACTAAGCTAAAATCAGCGAAATCAACTCTTTCTTCCTCCACTAATATTCAATCCTAAATTTTTTTTTAGACTTTCACATCGCAGAATCCTTCACAATCAGAATCGCACTTAATCATAATTCCTTATCATCTTCCACAGCCCGATCTTCCAGCTCACAACTAATGTCTCTACCAATTCTACTAAATGACAATTAAAATCATGCACTTTACAAAACCACGCACTTCACTCGAAGCTCAAATTCATCAGCGAATTAATAAAATTAAGTTGAAAGTGCCTCTATAATGTAATCGATCAGGCAATATCTATATGGATGAGATTGAATGGGAGGATAAAGAAAGAATTAAAAGAAACGAACACACAAAAAATAGCTTTTTACATGGGACAATAGTTCTCTTGGCCCACTGTCCAAATATATACAAACAAACATTTATCTTCCACGATCAACGATCACAGCAAATAATCAACAAACTCTCAAACAATCACATGATTTTTTTTGTTCCATTACCAGCTACACCGTTTTTCGCGCGTGAAAAGACAATGTTACCTCTTTTGAAACAATAAATAAAACTTCGATTGCGGAATACAAAGATTGCATCGTTCGCTGTCAGACCGTTGTTCTCTTATTTTCATGTATATGTGTATGAATGTGTACAGATATTTCCCACCTTTATTGTTCTTTGATTGTAAAAACAAAAGAGCCGTTTTGATATGAAGCACAAGGAGAGGTGCTTTGTAGATTGTTTAAGTATAAACAGTCATGGATATAGCGTATCCAGAACTATTTGAATTAAAATAATAAAAATGCTATGACCCAGCATTGCTTGCTTGAGTTCAAATAGGGGAGAAAATATTTGTGCATTTGAGAAAAATGTAAATGCAGCCAACAATGGTTGAACAGAAGAATGTTCAAATATAATGTGGGACTTAATCCTTATGCAACAGGACAAAGCAAACTAACGATGCGTATTTTCTTTGAAGTCAACCGACCAGAAATGAGATTTTTGCTTTTTTTTTATTTGGTACTCAGATTTCGTTGATTGATCAAGAATATTTTTTAATGAGATTAAATATCTGATGATGTTATTTTTGATGAGATTTGTATGTGAATGCAAAGGCGATATGGAACTTTGATTAGAATTTATTCGTGTAAATTATTTATGTCTGATGTCGCCTTTTTTTACATAGAGAAGACATGAAGAGGTTCAATTTTTCTGTGAGAAATGCTTAGTTAGGTCTAACCCTTCTGTAACACGTTAGGTTATGTGAAAAATCAAGATAAAATAGGAAAATTGCAGAGCTTGGAGGAATACCATGTTCAAATTTAGTTGCACTTTATGGAAACCTCTTTGACATTTTGCGTATTTCTGAAAATTACTTTCCACTTATTTTCAATGAACGAAAAAATAAATATAAAGGATAGGGATATTTATGGTAATGACCGTAGATGTGAATGGTGAGGATGAAGAAATTGATTTTTCTGTTTGGGAACAATCAAGATTGGAAGAATCCGTGAAGTAAAATTGTGGATAAGAAATTGAATTACGTGCGAGATAGAAACGAATGATCGAAGAAAATCTGTCTCTTTACTTTCTATTTATTTTTCACGGATATTTATGTATTTGTGGTGTGTATTTTGAATTGTGAGCAATCATGAAAGTTTGGAATAAATACAAACAACGCAGTAGGAAATATATCCCGTAGTATTGCCGGGAATAAAAATGGAGAAAACTATTTGGGGATATGTTTGCCATCGCCAATGTATAGGAGAGTTTGCAAACTTCTCAAGTGTCCCACAGATATATCAGCTTTTTATATCAGCATAACAAATAAACTTCAAACTCAGTCCAAAATTCAGTGAGAACTTCAACGGAAACTCATAATTTACAGATGGAATACTGTTTAATATGAAAGAAAATTTGAAGACTGAAAGATTTGAACATAAAATTTCATGTACAATCAAATGATCAACTCATTAAAAATCCAGAATAAAAAAAAAATTTCTGTAAACTGTTCTTGGTGTTTGAATAAAATTTCCGATGGATAAAAAAATAGAAATTATATTTGTGCAAAATACATTACTGTCAGTGGTCTTTTTGATGATAACTATCCGCCAAATATTGCATCAAATCAATCACAAAAAGCAAAAAATTAGGTGTAAAAGTCAATTGAATCCGAAATAAATTTTTTTCATTTATTTTTCTACCCCTAAAATGCCTTCGATCATTATTTTTACCAATGGTTTGAATGTTATGTTTCACAAGGGACGAAAGAAAATGTAAGATGAAATTAGTAAAGGTTCGGTGCCCGACGTTGTCGCGGTCTGAACGGCGACTGAATTCGAGTTGCCGTTGATACTGTGGTGCTACTGTGAATCTCGTGCAATAGTAGGCATCTAGAGGACGCGGGCGCAAAATATTGGAAGGGTGAGAGAAAGAGAGGAAAAGATAGAAGAAGACAGATCGAGAATTACCAGACGTGGGCGTGAGATAACAGCATCAAAATGACAATTTTGTTCATATGCATTTTAACTGGTTTTGTTTTTCCTACTGCTTTGCTATGTTCGCCCCCAATATTGTGACCTTTTATCGATTTTTTCGCGCTTTTTTTCATCAAAAACCATTCCTGAAAACTACTCCACCACAAAATAGACACAAACATTGTTTCAACTAAATTTTTATCCACTAGAGAATGCTCATTTATGAAATCTTGGGTTGAATCATATTCAAATAGCTTAAAAATACGGAAAAACTTCTGAAATTTATTCATCAACAAAGTAATCAGAGCATTGATAAAATTTTGGCCTGTCCTGTAATAAACTAATTAATAATAATGATGAGGAATTTTCAAAAAAAAATACTGGACTAGTTTATGTCGCCATCTAACTAGAAAATACGCAACTTTTTCGCGCACGCGAATTCAAGAATATCGGTAACCTAATGCATAAATAAAATTTTACATATTGCGAAAAAATTTTGCTATCAATCATTGAAAACATTCACGTTAGGAGTGGAATATTCACTGACAGACGTGACTATTTTACAATCGACGAATAATTTATAAACATATATTTCATATTTCGAATGAATATATCATTGGAAGATTGTTTTCCAATTTATTACGAATCATTATTGACTCATAATCAATTCATTTGATGAATTCAGTTGGATTCTCGTTGACTGAGTAAAATATTCTGAAAATTTAACATATAATCACTCCCACACATAAGAAAACATCAAAACCAGAACGACTTTATTTCGTGATATATTTTTAACCATAAGTTTAGGTACGTAACGCGTTTCTCAACGTGAATATTAAATATTATATCACCAATTAATCCAAGAATAAATCGAATTAATTTACGTAATCAATGAAAAGATCTCTCAATGGATACCAAAAATTATCATGAATATTGGTGCAACTCAGTAAAAAGTTGGTTAACAATTTGAAAAACAGCTTATATCACTGTGGAAAGCAAGAAAATAAGAAACATTATGCTGCAGGAACGTAGAGGTAAATATCATACGAGTCCGTTTACAGTTTCGAATTATTTTTAGATGAGCCACCGCCGCACGCCCAAAATCGTTCCAGCCAATCATATTGTCCTGCAAAACACCCGCTCTCATATACACGAAAAATATGAAAACGTATTGGACGTCGGAGGTTGGAAAATTTTCTCCAACTAACTAGTCAGTCACCAAGTGTCCAGTTAGCTAGTGGCTGCTTGACAATCACTTTCATTTAGTTCTCTAGGTGAGTCTATCACAAGAATTACAAATATTAAATGATTATTCCAACAAATATAGACTTCATTGAAAATATTATCTGGTTCTGGTTATTGATATTCAACAAGTAATGATTGAAAGCATTTTTTCGAGCTTATTTCATTCATTCTTGAGAATATCCTCAGTCATTCGAAAATTTTAGAACCATTGACCTCCAATTTTTGATTGGAAATATTTTTTTTAGATAATTTCATTACCATCAGTTGACTGAATTTTCAACTTAGTTTTCTTACAATCCTTGATGTATCAAATAAATTGGGAACTAAGATTTTAGGATTTCTGAATGATAAAAATGGTCTCGATATCTCTGCTTGGTTTTCTAAATTTAGTATTAATTAATTCAATATTTTTTTTCAATATTTTCCAATAGTTGGGTGTAGAATATCCATTCAATCATGGCCATCGACGACGAGGTTTGGTACGTATATCGAAGAATTACTCTTATTTCTATGTCATAATAGAAATATTATGATTGCTGCATATATATTTATGTAATAGAATTTGTGATTTTACTACTGGCGTGTGGCACAGTGCAGCAACGTCTGCACTGTGCCCAGCCACCCACTGTTCTCCTTCGCCTAATTTGAATATTTCTGTTCATGCCATCGTTCCCGCTGCTGTTGGAAACCTGATACTCTTTTCTACCTACTCAACTCTACTTGCTCTCTCGCTCGCCCTCATTCACTCCAATATGACTGTATGAAATCGACAACTTGGGAAATCGTCAACGTAGTATCATCGCCATCAAGTTAAGAGTGTACATTTCGTGACTGTGCATGAACTATTTTTTTTTATTTCTCCAAATATATTTTCTCCCAATTTTTTATTTTCCTAGTTTATGGAAACAATTAAGAAGCAAAATATACTGATGAACTGAAAGAAGGAATTATAATTTATAATGTTTCTGGAATTCTCTACAACATTTCATGAAGCTGTGGCTTTTTCACTGCTCCTTTTTCACTTCCGGCTATTTTATCTTAGATAACATGGCTACCAGAATTTTTCAAATATATTCCAGAGTAGCATCACGAATATAGAACTTCGCCCACACTCAATTTTAACACTACAAACAATGTATCTTTAGCATCAGATTCTCGCTCTGGAGCAGTGGCTAACATTCTTCCTCTATCATGGAAAACCTTCACGTATTATAACGTTTTATAACTTTGTCTGAATTCAAATTTTTTCCTGAGACAAATTCATCTTATTTCAGTTTCTACTTCACTCTGTTCGTTTAAACACCAATAACTGCATGAAAATTTTTTAGAATCTGAATAGATAGATATGAGAATATGTTTTAGATTATTTATTTTCTTTCTTGGATTTTTGCCAAGTGGATTATGATCGTCTTCTCAAGAACTCAATCTCTTTCTCACCTTCTCATAGTGCCAAAAAAGTGAGAGAGAATTTGTGTGTACGTGTGTTATGCGCGTGATAATTATAAACGACTTTGTTGTCGCCTCCGTTGACTGATGAAATATTGAACATTTATTCAGATCTGGAGGAAAACAAATGTTACACGTCTACTTTTGTGTGTGACACATCTAATATTTTTTTTTTTTTATAAATGCCCTTGTTTTTAATATTTAATTTGAGTCATCAAGAGTTTGCATAATTCTTGGTGGCAATACACATAATATTTGTGTAACAAATGTTGCATTTGATATTTTTGTGTTCATACGTTTTATGGTAAAAGTCAAAATATATTTTTCATCCATAAAACTTTTTTGTTTCTAGCGAAAACGCATCGAAGATGTAAGTTCGACGAATGAGTATACCTCAATAATTATTTTTACCATAATTATTTCAACAACTACTGTGTTTTATATTTTTTTTTTCAATTGTTAATCAATCAGAATTGTTATTTCCTAATTTTCTGCCATTTTTCAACACACGATAGGAACGAAAGAGGAAACAGGCGGAGACAGACAGAAAACGAGCGGAGGTTCGTGCTCGTCTTGAGGAGGCATCCAAGGCCAAAAAAGCCAAGAAGGGTTTTATGACCCCAGAGAGAAAGAAGAAACTTCGAGTAAGTTTAATAGCATAAGTGAAAAATAATAAAAAGTTAATTACATTTTCACTCAAATACTCCGATAATAAATTGATTCGCTTCATTCATTCTTGTTTCAATCTATTAACAATGATTAAATAATTCTTCTAGCTTCTATTGCGTAAAAAAGCTGCGGAAGAATTGAAGAAGGAGCAAGAAAGAAAAGCAGCCGAAAGAAGGCGTATCATCGAACAACGTTGTGGCAAACCAAGGCCAGTTGATGATGCAAATGACGGTAGGAAAATTTATAATTTAAACAGTAGCATTCAACTATTTCATTTCTGTCACATGAACGATGGGGCAGGAGACCAATTTTATACTCAATGAATTGCACAAAATAATGAACTGCAATCGAATTAAAAATAACTCGAGTCATTGTTATTCAAATAATAAATTATAGAAACAACTTCGTAGACTAACTGATTAAATATTTCTGATTTAACTTCTCATCAGTATTCTGCCACGCGCGATCGTACAATGCAGAAATAATGAATTACATTATCACACTCAATTATTAAATATAAACTCAATTATAAATACACAATTTCAATTTCTAACAAATGCACAGAGACATTGAAGCGTGTTCTACGCGAATACCACACTAGGATCAGCGATTTGGAGGATAAGAAATTCGACATCGAGTATATCGTTAAGAAGAAGGATTACGAGGTACTTTTTCTACAAATGAAAACTGACAATTCAAACAAAACGACGAACAAAATCGATCGATGGACAGATAAAAGGCACAACAACTGGAAAAAAAAAAAACATTTCACAAATGAAGAAAGAAAAGTTGTCCTTCTACAACAATACACAAATGAAGGAAATGGAAAACGTTAACATTTTCAAGCCTTTCATCTTCATAATGAATAATCGCTCCAATAAAAATACTGCATTTCCTTCTTTCTCCTTCTTTTCTTCTTGTACTATCACTTTAAATTCAAACTTCGAGTCAGAAGGGACTTTGAAATCGTGCCATGAGTATAGAAACTTATTTTATATGGTGTGGGCATATACAGCACACGCGGCTTTATATAAAAAGTTAGCTTGATCGTGGCCTTATTTCCGCGACTTATTTTTTCCCCTCTTGTTTGATTTATTTTTTTTTTTTTCATTCGACTATTCATATACCTGTGGTTATCACCCCTTTTTTTATTTGGGATTGCATTTCACACGTCTATGGCACAGTTTTGAGACTCCCTGAGATTCATTTCACCTCACTTCACAGTTTCAAAATGTATTATTAATTCTCGTCTCGTATAAGAACGTCAATAACATTTTTATTTCAGATGTGTGGCAGCTAACTTTTGTTTTTTATGTATTTATTTGTAATTCATTTTTATTTTCTCACCTTCTCTCATCTATATACGATGGATGAAATATTTATCTGTGCTATTTCTATCACAGCTGAAATGAATTATGGAACTTCCTCAGTAGCTGCCTCAAAAATAACTTATTCATAAATAATGAAAATTAATAATAATAAACTGAACCCAAAACATATGAAAAAATATTTTTTTCGGGAATATATCCATGATAATTTCATATTGTTATTCTCTTTCAATAGATTGCTGATTTGAACAGCCAAGTTAATGACCTCCGAGGCAAATTGTAAGTCAATATTAATCTCATCCTAATCCATTGGAATAATAAACTGCTATGTCAAAATTTGCTTTTCTCATAAGAATTAATTCGTCAATTTTAACTTACATTGTAGCATGAAACCAACGTTGAAAAAAGTCTCCAAGTATGAGAGCAAATTTGCCAAGCTACAGAAGAAGGCAGCTGAGTTCAACTTCCGTAATCAGTTGAAGCAAGTGAAGAAGAAGGAATTCACCCTGGAAGAAGAAGATAAGGAGGTGAAGTATTATGAACAATTTTTTCTTTATATTCGTCTCTTCAACTTCGATCCTCTCTATCAAATTTCCTGTATATAAAATAATATCAGTCTTTTCACGTCCATTCATATTTCAATTCAAAAAATAAAAAAAAACGAAGACAAACTCATTCCTGTACACGATATCGTTCATGGAATATTTTGTTTAATTGTTCTCAATAGCCCAAGAAATCGGAGAAAGCAGAGTGGCAGACGAAGAAGTAACGTTTGATGATCAAACATTGTGTGTGCATCACAAAATGGAAATGGAGAATTTGATATATAATATATATTAATTAATTGATAAATAATAAATGAAAAATATTTTCGCAATGTATTTCTTTCAAATCGCGCTCTCTCTTATCATTCGATTATGTTACATTTCCTTTTTTCATTATAATTGTTCTTCTCACTGGATGAAATATTTCTCTCTTAAAAAGATCGTCGAGACGAAATGGAAAAATTTTGTAGGATTGCACAGCAGACAAAATTTCAATTGGCAATATTATTCATCTTTTTTTATTTCAGATTGTACTGAATTGGCATGAAACAATTAATTTTTCTTCTATTAAAATTATTTTCATACCTTTTTTTTTCTCACTTTTTTTTTAACGCTACACTATCACTTAATATTCGACACATCTATTGTAAATATATTCTTGCATTGCGTATAACTTTCAGTGTTATCGAGTTAATTTTTGTTTTTCTCTCTTCCGCTGAATCATCCGAGTAAAAACAAAACTGAAAATCTACATAAACCCATATCGATGCAACAAAAAAAACATTAAATACACAGTTTGTATACTACATTTCTAGCAGAGGTAAGAACTAGCAGATATAAAATATTAACTCGTCTTCTTTCAATTGATAAATTAATGTCCAATAACCTGCCAGCTAGCTTTGTCTTTTTCTCTAATAGCAAAATCAAAAAGAAATCAAATTGATATTTCTAATAACATTAGATGTTTCTTTCTACGCTGGTGTGCTAATATTTTTTCTATATTTTTTCATGAAGATCATTGATGTTGAATGGCCCGCAGGTTTCCCCCAACGATAAAGACTGTTATAAAATGAAAATAATGACCATGATCGTTCTATCGTTTCAGGAAAAACCTGAATGGGTGGAGAAGAGAATAAAGGAGGACGAAGTGGAAGCATAAGTGGAAGATATGAATTGTCCAATCCTTCGCCGATTAAATTGTCATCGCGTCATTACATCAGTGTCATATCCATTCCACCCAATGAAAAATTTTCGGACAGACAATTTATTGGACTTTATCATATCTTGATTACCATTAATAATAATGATAATATCGATTTCACCCATAATATGAACAATCATAATTTTACATCGTATAAATAATAATAAATGATAATGCTTACATCGTATCAGCACGAATTCAGAATTTTCTCAACGCTCTTAACCTCAACCTTACGCCAACACACCAAAAATATTGGAGAAAAATTGAATTCTCTGTATCATTGCTGAACATCCGATATTTCATTACGAAATAATAATGTCGTATACAACTAAAAATGCATCAAAACTTTATGGAGCTATTGAACACCGACGCCAACGAAGAACGCGCGCGAAACTTATGTCTTCAAATACAGGAATGAAGAGGGATATAGCGGGCAGCGCTACGCGCGGTCACTTTGACTAACTAGAAATAAATGCGCAGCACGTTCATTACGCACGAAATTCCAGAGAATTCAAATGAGTGTTTAAATATTGTAGAATCCAAGATTACTGAGAGACAAAAACTATTCCACAAAGTTCCAGTGTATTTATATATATGTATACAAAAAATTGTGTATGTCTCAATAGAGTTGAAAAAATTTTTATTTCTTTTCGTTATTCCCTTCTCCATACACAGACGAACGTAATCGCATTAATACGATCAGCTGTTGGTTTATTCCAGTGTTGATTCGCACAATAGAAACGTATTCTTTGTAGCATTACATTTATCATACCGGGAAACTGAACTCTCATATTGAATGTAGAATAAGTAATTAAATGAAACAAATACATACGTAAACATGAGAATTTTATCGAGAAAATGTTTGGCAACCCCATTGTCGATTTTCAACCGAATATCTTACAATTCATCAATCAATTCAAAAGGAATGTGCTATACAAATCCGGCTATTTTACAACGTATTGAGAAGAAAGTCAATCCATTTGGCAAATTGATGATTAATTTGCCATTCAGAGTGGAAATAAAACCAACTGATCCACATGAGTATCCAGATATGGATACACTATTAGTTAAATTATTCTCAAGCAACCCATCGTCAATGGAGAAATCGGAAATTGTTTCTGTTGATGTTGCATCAGTTTGTGACATTCGCGCAAGTGAACCTGAAAGAACCTTTGATAATGATATTTTATGTACCATTCAAGCTCCAATTGGTTGTGGTGAGAAAATCATAACCAACGAGGATTAATGTGTCACTTTATCATTGAATAATTGATAAGCTTGATGTTGTCCTCCCTTTTTGATTGTAGACGTAGATGTACAAACTTCTGGTGAAGGAGATGTCGTCATTTCCGATATGGTTTCGAATACGATCAATGTACAAACCGAATATGGGAACATAACGGGATCGAAATTACAAGGAAAGGAAATATCCCTTTCAGCAAGTGAGGGTGGATCGGTGACGTTGCGAAAAAGCATTCAAGGAGATATTGAGATTAACACTGCGAAAGATGGGGTGAAAATTCTCTTTTCTAAGTTCTTTTGATTACATTGATGTATAATGGATACCAAGGTTGATTTCCATTTTCGTTTGCAGACGGTTGAAGCAGAAAAATGTTTAGGTACACGTCTGGATATATCTACTGAGAATGGTGACATCAATATTGGCAGTAATTATTGTGAAAATGCTACATTCACAACTCTCAATGGGAATCTGCTGTTGAATAATCTTCATATGGACTCGTCAGTTGATATCCATGGAACAGGATCACTGAACATAAGTGAATAACAGAAATGATTCCCGTTTTTTTGCCCTCAAATGGAAATAGTTGTTAGTGTGTATAATTTTTATTTCTAGCATGTTTGGATGGCTCATTACGTGCAATCCTACATGAAGGCTCGGCAAAAATTCAAGTTGTACGGATAACAAATGACTCGTTCTTACAATCCGCTGGTGAAGTTAGTCTGAATATTCCTGAAGACATTGACACAAAACTGACACTGATGAGTAACAAAAGTTTAGATATTGATCCTAATATTTCGGGAACGTATTCAGAAGATGCTAAACAATTTACGAGTAACAACATTAGTGGTCATGAATTCCATGTAGAATCGGATGAAGTAATTCAAGTCACACGTGCAAACTGGATGGAATCTCTGAAGTTGGGGAAATGTTCGAAATAAAATAAAGAAACCAAAGAGTAAAGAATGCACAAATTGAGCTGTCTAATTAATTTTACTTTCTAAAAATATTTATTCATACATTATGAACTGCTACGTCACGATTCTCTTCACAATACACAATTTCTGGTGATATCTCACCAAGAGAGTATAGAGACGGACCGGGATATAAAATTGGTGCACTTCCTAAACATTCTTCACCTGAGTACAGCACAGCGAACTGAATGAATTGCGAAACAAAATGTGTCTTTAGAGCTTGATTATAAATTTGACCAATAATTCCTCCATATTTACCTGTCCTGGTGAAATGGCTCTTTGGGCAACCTCAAGATCAATGGTCAATTGATCTTTATCGTCATTAAATACTCGGCACGGTGCTATAGGACTCACATTTTGGAATCGGAATTGACATTCCAATAAATTTCCACGAACCAACGCTTCAGGTTTATCATGAATCCAATGAGGCGTCGATGTCACAAGCAAACGGGTGAACAATGCCGGATGGTTTGTACCACGAACCTGTGTAATAAATTATGAATCCAAAATTACTAGACAGAATGGATGATTCTACGTGACAACCCTCTTCCCATGAAGTTAGATATTCCTCTCTCCTCCAAACAACCAATATTGATTCTACTTACAACGAGTATATCATTGGTAGATAAATTTTTCTGATAGATGAAAAGCTTATCCTCAAATCCACATATTCGGGCTCTTTGGCCTATCGTCCAATAGTGAATACCTCTATGTTCCCCAACTATTTTCCCTGAATCATAATCTATGAAGTTCCCGGGTTTGTCCTCCAAATACTCAAAATGAATCGATAAATTATTCATTGTTATCCTGTTCGTGGTACACAAGATGAATTGTAATAAACCTTTACCCCTGGTATAAATTTCCTGAAGGTGCGACTTCCGATGAAACAAATGCCCATACTTTCACTTTTCGCTGCTATTCTCTCCAAACCAGCTTGTTTCGCTATCTCTTTCACCTCAGTTTTCTCATAATTACTGAGAGGAAACATCCACCTCTGCAGTGGTTTTTGTTGTACTTGGGACAAGAAGAATGTTTGATCTTTTCGTGTGTCCTTGGCCAACAAAAGTTTTGCTTCTGAAAATGAATCATGATAAACCCACACGTTCATACCCCTGGTCCATTCCTAATAAGCCAACTTACTTGCATCCGGTTTAAAGTCTTCCAAGAATGATCCGAATGAAGTCCTTGCATAGTGTCCTGTTGCAACAGCATCAGCTCCAAGATTGTTCATTGCATAATCATAAAATATATCGAACTTGATTTTTTTATTACACATAATGTCAGGGTTTGGTGTGATACCCGCTTCATAACTTTCCAAGAGGTAGCTACAACAAAACATCATCTACATTGATTGCTGTCTATATTTCACTTCCTCACAGTATGAATTGCAATTGCATGATAACCTGAAAACTTCATTCCAATAATCCTTCACGAAATTTAATTCTATCAGTGGAATATCTAATTTCTTGGCAATAGTTTCGGCATCTTTGTATTCCTCATCAGCCCAACATTTTCCAGTTTCATCAGCAGTATCCCAGTTCCGTAGGAATACGGCAGTGACATTGAATCCTATATGTGATTAGAAAGAACACTGTTTAGGCTTCCATATACCCCTTCAATCCATTCAAATTATCAGATACAAACAAACCTTTACGCTTGAGCAAGAGGGCTGCAACTGCACTATCAACACCACCAGATAATCCGACAACGATATTTCTAAACATTTTCTCGTTGATTCATAAAAAGAAAGAAAAAGCCAGGTAAACTTTTCATAATCGGCCCATCATATCCATTTAGAGGTTAAGTCCACTAAAGCATCCATACATGTATATTTGAATGTAATTTGGCGCGCTTTCGGAGGAAGATTTGATGGATATGCAACCATAACTTGAATTCAAGTTGAATCAACTGAATTCACAATCTAGAAGATATTGCAGTTGATAACTCTAAAGATTTATTTGATTAGTAAAAAAATTATTACCTCATTGATTATAAAATACATGTAAATTTCTTTTTCATCCATATTTGATATGCTGTTGGTTTCGCGCTTCATCTGCGTGAAAACTACTGGGTCCGCTACCTGTGTTTTCATTCCCAAATCAACAGTAGTTACGAGATCATCCTCATGAACGCCCTTTTGAAAATTCGCTCGCATCTCTATATGTTACTTCAAGTATCCATGACGCTCCTCAACAAAACTTTTTCTTCATATACACATGATACATATATATAAACATGGCGGACCCGTTAAGTTTGCTTCGGCAATTTAATGTGAATAAAAAGGAAATAATTGAACGTGAGAATCAAATAATATTTGGCGAGTTTTCCTGGCCAAAGAATGTTAAAACTAACTACTTGACATATGGGTAAGTTGAACTGTATTATCGCATTTTATTATGAGCAAATGTGGGGTCGAATGACCATCAGCATGATCATGTTGCCATACACGATTGTAAGCACGAAACGGCAATGCATACAAAAATGTACATAAATTCATTTCGATTCTTTTTTTCGCAGATCTGGGAAAGAAGGAACGCCAAAAGAATATTATACCCTCGAGTGCCTTTTATTTCTGCTCAAACATGTTCAACTTACTCATCCAGTGTATGTACGTCAAGCAGCAGCTGAAAATATTCCTGTTGTGCGACGTCCAGATAGAAAAGATTTACTTGCATATCTCAATGGTGAAACTGCAACATCAGCCGCCATAGACAAATCAGCACCATTGGAAATCCCAACACAAGTTAAACGTACTGCTGAAGATGGATTGGAGAGTGGTTCATCAAAGAAACCGCGTTTTGAGGAAACTCATGTGCAAAAAGTTAAAGAGCAACTCGCAGCGAGATTGGATGCTCCAAAAGAAGCATCAGTAACAGTTGACAATATCAAATCTCTGTCAGAGGCAATGTCAGTTGAGAAAATCGCAGCAATTAAAGCTAAACGTTTGGCTAAAAAACGTACGACAATCAAAGAAAATGATGATATTGGTATGGGTTCAGATTTAAGAGTCATTTTAGATATGGATGTTGATGACACGAAAGACATCGTGTCGCGTGAACGTCAATGGCGAACACGTGCAACAATTTTACAGAGTAGTGGCAAAATATTCGCGAAAAATATATTCGCAATACTCCAAAGTATAAAAGCACGTGAGGAGGGTCGACACAAGGGACCAACAGCACCCACTCCAATGGTTACACCGCGATCAACTCCAATGCGACCATTGCCTCAACCCGCTGTCTATAATCGTTACGATCAGGAAAGATTTATCCGACAGAAAGAAGAGACTGAAGGTTTTAAAATCGACACCATGGGAACGTATCACGGTATGACACTCAAATCTGTAACAGAGGGGACAAACCCAGCTGTAAGAAAGCCACCGACAATTCCATCATCAACACCTACTTCGGGTTTATTGCCAACGTCTGCTGCTAAATTGACACCGCAACAAGCAGCACAAAATAAACGTCCAAGCCGAACCCCAATTATTATTATTCCAAGTGCGAATACATCATTAATCACCATGTACAATGCCAAGGACATATTACAGGAATTGAGATTCTTCAGTAATGATGAAAAACGTGCAGCGGGTTGCAAAAAGGAGAATGAAATATTGTTGCAACGTCGTAAAGATGGCGGATTAACAGTACCATATCGTGTCATCGACAATCCACAGAAATTAACAAATGCTGATTGGGATCGAGTTGTTGCTGTGTTTGTAATGGGACCACAATGGCAATTCAAAGGTTGGCCATTTGATGGTAATCCGGTGGAAATATTCTCGAAAGTATGCGCATTTCATCTAAAATATGATGAAATGAAGTTGGATGCAAATGTTGCACGATGGGCAGTTACTGTGATTGAGTTGAGTCGTACAAAACGCCATTTAGATCGAGCAGCGTTGATGATGTTTTGGGAACATTTAGATAAGTAAGCTCACCAATTCAAACAAACTTATCATTCAATACAGCCTTTTGTGGAATTATGAAGCAGTAATTAATTCACTTTTTAATTTTCATTACAGGCACATGATCAAGAACAAACCTTTATTACGGTTTTAAAAATAAGGATTCACACAATCCATGTAAATATATACTATTAGTCGCGTCTGTATATAATTGAATGATAGCGAAAAAAAAAAAAAAAACGGAAAGAGAATGCTGAACACAGAAGGGTGCACGTAATCGCAAAGAGGGGAAAAAAAAACAAAGTATAGTTATTCCAGTTTATTCATTACAGACTATATAATAAAAATTGATTTTAAATTGATATTTGCATTCGTAACATTCTCCAAAGCCTGTCTATGTGGTTCGAATCCTCTCTCATTAAAACAACGTACCGTTGAATCCAATAATGGAAAAACTTTATATACTATAGAATCCCTGGTTCCAACACATTGGATGAAGTAGGATGAAATAAATTCAGACGATTTCAACTTTTGCGTGTGTTTAGTAATCCCAAACATGACACTAAGTGAATTCCTCTGTGAACTGAAAATAGAAAACCATAGATGGAAGAACTGCAGAGATGCCTCTAGGCCATTCGGATATATATTTCGTTTTTTTTCTTTTCTATCTCCCTTTCAAAACCCCCACAAGAACTCAAGTAAAACTAAAGTAAGCAAACCGACTTTTGTAATACGTGGTTGCCGCGAGCTAAACACGAAACAATGTGTCTCGATTCTCGATAGCCCGACAAATTTCGACGTGTTTGTTTTTCTGATGGAATCTTCCTAATTCAATTTGATATCGTGCCTTTCACTTCCTCCCTATTACGTGGAATGGCACACACAAGACCAAGTATACATATCAGAAGGTGAAATTGAATGATATCGAAGAAAAGATCAAACACATATCGAATATCCATAAACTTGTTTGACATTTATTTTCGTTCAAGCATCAGATTTACAAAATTTCATATACATTTTCCACCTCATTGAGCTTTCTCTCTGTCCAAGATAATTCCGACACTGATAACCAAACCACAGTCATCCTCATGAGGACAGTCACCATATTACGCATAGTGAGTTTTCGTAAATGAAATTTCTTGTGAATAAATAGTTTCCAGGTTAGTCATTCTCATGACTGTAACTTCAATATTATTTGGCATAATCAGATAAATTTATAGCATTGTGTACAATTGGGTTGTACACATGGAATGCCAGGTATGACTGGTGGCAAATGAAGTAATCCAGACCTGCTGGTATGTTCACGCAATTGTTGCTGAACATTTGCATTAAAGTAGTTATTATATTGCACATTGAAAGCTACGTTACTATCATGATCATGTGGATTATTATTTCTCGATCCTTGGAATGTCAATCCACCACACCCAGGAAATTCATTGGGAATATTAAATAAGCAATAACCATCGCCGTATAGATTTCGGGGAAAATTGGAATAAATTGACGGCAAACTGAAGACACTTGAATACTCCGAACTTTGCCTGACTTCTGATGATGAGCTTTGAAGCGGTCGAAATGCTGAAGAACAGTTAATATGACTTCCACCATTATTACTACTTGTACTGTTGTTGCTATTGTTATTATCACTAGCAAAATACTCAATGGCCTTCAGCAAATCCTGTCCACATCGCTGCAGTACTAACTGAAGAACTGAAAGTTTTGTACTTGGAAACAATCGTGCGAGAGTTTCAACTGAAGTTTGTGGAATTATTGATGTTTCTTTGATCTGTTCATTATCATTACTCTCATTCCTTTGATTGACATTGCATTGTTCAGCTTTCTCATTAATTTCTGTCTTTGCCACCTGTGAAATGGAAGTTCTATATGCAACCACTCATTTCAACTCAAATTTGCGATAAAGAAAAAAAATTTCTAAGAAAAAACTCACTGAAAACGATGTAGGAGTAACTTCAGATGCTTTCAAATCATTTTTCGCTTCTGAAACTGACACATCCAGTTGAGATGATATCTCTTTAGCAATCTCCTGTGATTCTTTATGTTCCTGAAGATTCGCCGTTGATGATGTCGGTGACGATGACAACGACGGTGACGATATTTGTGTTGCATTTGGCGCTGTCACAGACATCCCAAATATTTTTCCGGGTGGAAGGCGATTCAATTTTTGTCCCGTCGCCACCTTTGCCATTGTCAGTGCTATCGCGTCTTCAGCAGCTTGTTGTCTCTTCAACGCTACCTGTGTGAAAATCAATACACAAAAAAAATGAATTGCTAAATCGAGTGAGTACTCCTTCCAGAGTATGTAAAGCAAGGTGACATGATTTTCGCTATTTGTCGTGAATTTGTCGCAAACATTTCTTCCAGAAGCAAAGACTTTTCACATTGAAATATCTCTCCGAACTCCAAAAAATTGAATCGAATAACACGATGAATGCATCATCTCCACCACGTCATTCATATTTAATTTACTTTGTATTCAGTTCTCCCCTATATATTCAAAACTATTTCAAGGATTGTAGTCTCTTTCATCATAAATATCACAAGAAATCGATACCATTGATCTCCTTTTTTCTCTCATACCATTTCAAATGGACTTGTCACACATCAGTTTCTCAATACTCTCTCCACATATGCACGTTTAAATATTTTTACAATCACATACAATCACATATCCAGTCCGTGACAGCTTGCATCTCGTTCACGCGTGTCAATGCAGTAGAACACATTTGGAAACATTTGGTTAGGGTGAACTATTCTTTTTATATTTTTTTTTCGTCAGTGAGACCACCCATAATATTGTTTCAAGCTTTGAAACACCGATGACATGAACATGCTGAAAGTGAAACGTAAAGAGGGAGGAAAAATTTCATATGAATTATCTCCAACATATATCTGAATCTATTGACCATTCATCATCACTGCTGTCATGGGACTTGTCTTCATATGTGTTTTATTACTTATAAATGGACTGCATCATGATTATTGATTGAGACAACTGGAACATTTCATATCAATCATGATAATAAATATACACAGATATGACGACAAGTTCAATATCCAACTGTCACTCTTATCCACATGTCACTCAGATTTATTTCTTTCACAAACCCCAACATACAGTTGAGGGTGTCACTTGATTGGATAATAGGGCAGCTCACCCTCTCACCATCTCTTTCCTCTTACGCTCTATTTGCAACACATAAGCTGGATTGAAAGCTGCGTTGTAGATTCAGGATCAAGTATCATAATGCTTGGTATAAACACAGATGAAATGCTACACCGTGTTAGAAGAAAAGGGGAATGCGGTTAATGGATTCAACTTGAAAAGCAATGACAAGCAAGAGGAAGTGACGTGATTCTGTTGGTAGAAGAGGGGGTGAAATGTGAAAAAAAACTATTGAAATCTCTGAACAGATAATTATTCATCATCCATCCAAAACTTTTTTGAACATCGACTTTCCCTGTCGACTGAGTTGCTGAAATTTTTGTACTTTGAATATTTTTTCGGTGATTCGTGTTAATAGAGATGATGTTACATTTTCTTCCGAATCAAACCTGCGATAAGTAGAAATATTGACTGAATCGAATTGCTTCGACCTGCTAATCAAATCTTTCATTCATAACTGGTTCAACTCCAATAGCTGATTCAACATGATTGTTACTATGATAAAATTAAAGAACACGCATGGATCTCATAATTGATAGACTACCCATATAATTTCTATAACAAGATGGAAAATCATCCAAGAAAATTTTGGTTATCGTGTTAACAATGCCTTGAAGAGATGACAGAAGCTGTCAACAAATGTTTCATTATAAACTATACAATTGGGTATAGATAAAAGAAAAATTATGAAATGAATAATTACCTGTGCAGCCATCACCCGCTGTCTTTCAGCAATAAGTGAACATTTTGGACAGGAACATTCACGATAACGACACTCTCTTTTGTGTCCTCTCAACCATGAAATGAGTCCATGATTTCTGCATCGCGCACATTTTGGTCGTCTCTGTTTTCCATTTAGTTCTTCAGCAGTCGCCGATTTCTTCTTTACCCTCAGCATCTCTTTGCACAACTTCCCCAAATGATCATCAACATATACAACAGAAGAATGGATATCCATTCATTAAAATTCAAATTGACAGTTTACAGAGCATAATGAATATCAAATGCTTTCTCACTAATTTTCAACCTTATCTTTTGTCTTCTGGTATTTAATCGACATCTATCGTGGTTAATCACTGACTGAAGAAGATTCTTCAAAAAGTTTGTAAGCTCATCGAAAAATTTATATGGTGTAAGAGATGATAGCAGACGATTGGTTGAGCTACGTTTGGTCACAGGGTGTTGAACAACGTGACTCCAGCATCCCTCCAGGGTTGGAATAAGAAGATAAACATTGAAGCTGGACCACCCTTTCTGCTCCATTGGTTCTATCGTGTTTGTTCTGGACGCGCCACTCCTACCAGGCCAATCTACACAAACTCTACGTCTACATCAGTGTACATGTATGCCTATACTATTATTTCTTCTTTTTTTTCTTCGATAGATCCATTCTACTGTTCATCTCTCTTAGCTATTGCTCGTGTGACTGTTGTATTTATCGGATTTACGTGTTACGTGGACAGATACTCAATTTCAAAAGTCAACAATCACATCTATTAAATATAAAATTATATAAATCAATGATATTCATGTGAATGAGAGTGTTTGGTCTATTTATGAATTAATGGAATTTATAGAGTGAAGATTTGTTTCTTTGAGGAATATAAATGAACAACACTTTCATAATATAGACTATGCTGGTAAGAATCAAAATCGTTTAATTCGTCAAGAATTTTTGCGCCTTTCTATTTCTCGCTTTTCATTTTTCTTCAATGGTATACAGATGTTTGGCCATTTTATTATTTTTTTGAATTGTGTGCAGAACGATTGTTGAATAATGATGGTAATAATAATCGAAATATAAATAGAATTTTACATAATTGAACCGCACTCTGCTGCATTGATGTGAATTATTTTCCACCGTAGAATAAAGCGTGAATAGCAAAATGATTAATTATAGAATTCACAATCGAATGTTTTTTCATTTTAATTTATTCAAGTATTTATTTATCCCTTTATTCAGTTATTCGGTTTATTTTTTTTTTCGATTTCGGTTATTATTCATCACTGGAACATATTCCCTCGTGCACCCGCGATAAATTATTCATCTCTGTACAAGTAATAATAATATAATTGCATTCGCCAACTATTTTCATATTTATATATGTATATTTTATTATTCGAATAGACCCTGGGGGTAACAAAGTTTTTGCCATCTTGATATGTGATTCGTCCTTTTTTTTCTGCTCCTCTTTGTTTTGTTCGTGTATGCATAACATTGACACAAATGATGGTTCAATCGTGAATATTCTGCATGACTGACAGAAAAAAAGATGAATGAAAAAAAATACATTGATACAATAATTCGTTTATCTGATAAATCAACTATTGAAGCTTTATATTATTATCAATATTATTTTTCATTATCATTTATATTCTTCTTTTCACTTTTCGAATGATTGACGACAATCAAAAACTCACTAAAGCGAACTTTAATTATTTAATAAATACAATAATTGAGAGACAATTTGAATCAGCGAATAATTATTTGAGCAGAAGTGAAAGTTGAATGTAAAAATAACAGATGAAAAAGAGAAAATGCTCTCGTTCTTCTTTTTCACATTTTCATTCGCTGCATCAATATTTACTGTCATCATTCGCAAATTTTAATTCTGCCATTTGACTAAGTGACACACGTACAAATGGAAAGTGAAAGTGACGAGGGAATGAAAAAAGAGGAAAGTAGAATGGAGAAAATAATCGAAGGGTGAAATATTTTTAGGTACTCGGAGATTGTCGTGGTGTAATATGCATACTTGTGTATTGTGTAGGGCTGCCATTATCGTGTGTAGCATACAAATGTCAAGTTTCTACATCATCCAAGCGTTGGATATAATGAGAGCTCGTTGAAGAATAGTCCGAGTGTTAACTTTAATCAACCTTTTACCCGCGTATAAAAACGCAGGGAATGAAAATTAATTTCTCGAGACCTTGGCCCATAAATTTTCCTATGAAAGAAAATTTCTTTCCCTTTTTTTTTCACTCTTCCCCTTTTTGTTGTACCAACAGAGATGGTAGCGATATTTATAATTGTTCTCATGTTGCACTATTTTCCTTTTCCTTTTTCCCATATAGTCTAATCAGGATTGCATGTGTGTCACTAATAAATATTCGAATTAATGATAAACATGTTTTTTTTTTCGCTAATGACATACATTCTTGTCGAACAATGAAACATTTTTGTTACGAATTCATATTTCTTGTTACATTTTTTGTCTGCTTTTTTTTGCGTTGAAGCTCCAATTCATGCACTTTTATTTTCTCTATTAAATAATTTAATCACCTGAATCCAATGGATTCACATTCATCACTCTCTATTCAACTTTAATTGGCCCCAAAAAATCAGAAAATTACAATTTTAATATATCTGCATTCACAAATAGATGTAATAATTTTTTGTTTTTCCTATCGATCGTTTAGTTTCACTTGAACATTTCTGCATTATAATTAATATTAATTTCATTATTTTGATAACTAATATTATTTTCTTTTCATCAATATAATCATTATTCATTCAAACAACAGCCACGACCTTCGTTCTAAATTTTTCTCATGTATGCTAAACTAACATTCAAACATTGCAGGATATTTAGTAAAGATATGTATTAACTCGTTTTATTTTATCCTCTATATAACGATTAATTCGTCTATTGATCTCCATCATCGATTAGGAATAAAAGTTGCTTTTTTTATTCATTAATTTAATTTTTCCTATAAGATTTCGTGAATCTCAATGTACTTACATATACAATTCATATATGTTCATGTTGAATCTACTGTGCATCATTCGAGTTCTTTTTTCTCTCATACTCAATAATCTTCATTCGCAAAAGTTTACAACAACCGAAGCATTGTTAATTCAAAAAATAAACAGAGATAAAAATATATCCACATTGTATTATATTGTTTTTTTTTCCATTTCACGTGTGTTTATACTCGTATGAATTCAAGTGAGGACTTTGATCAATAGCCTCATATACATTTATAGATTGATAATGGTTTGTAGAGATTTTTTTTTCCAATTTCTCCCCACTAACATATTGATAATCATCGATATGCATATGCAGATAATCGATATTCAATAATTCATTGTCGTCGATATGCATGATGTAAAAAGCGTTCGTTTTTTTGTTGTTATTATTACAATAATAATTTTTTTCTAGTATTTTAATCTCTACCAGACTCTCTTCCACATGCAACTCTGTTTTACAACTCATATATATATTTATTTATTTAATTTATATGTACGAAAAGGAGTTTTTCTTTCATTGTTCATGTATGCATCATCTCTATATATAAAAATGATTAATATTGTCACTCGATAATGCGGCAAATGTGCTATGTATAAACAAATTTTCATGCGCATTTCGCAAATAAACTTTCTTCAACATCATTCTGTTCAATCACATTAGAACTTCCATGTCAGTCCGAAGTATCTTTTGTGCTCTTTAATAGCTTTTGTTTCCTCAATCGCATCATGAAAGAAAAAGAAAAAAATTTCTCTCTTCACTTCACTTTCCTCAACGTCAGTTACATTCTCGCGCAAATGGAAAAATGAATGAATAAGAAGAGTAAGAAAAAAAATAACCACCTGATTTTTTTTTTATGATTCAGTCCAATTTAAATCCACGTTTGGAAAATCTCTTCTTCAATATCGCACCCACATTTTATTTGAACGCTGTTCATATCCAATTCAATTATCACATGAATGCCCTCTTTCATTTTCATCGATATTGCATTCAATATTCATTTCTCAATTATTAGAGAAAAGTGAACTAAAAAAATAGAAATAATATGAAGATATGTGAGTGCATTAGACAATATCCTAACGAATATTTTCATATAGAGAAATAGAGAGAGTCTGTTTATATTCAAATATTTGTGTTTTCTTTTCATTGAATTATCTAATATTACGATTTGATGGTAAAACTTTTCTATATGAATAATCACGGATCTAAATTCTCTACTTGAATCACTAGGTATCGCATTGCAATGACTATGATTATTAGTCGACCACATGTATCTATGTAATAATCTATAATATTTATCCCTCAATTTTTCCAAAATGCCCCTTCCATCATTCCAACTTTGCATCTCTTCGTAATATCCAATCAACTGTTCCAATAATTTTCCTCCCAATTATTATCACCAATATTAGTTCAATCATTTATCCATTCATTTGTTAATTTATATGTTGATTCATTGATATTTCCACATTATCAATTTTTTGCGCAATAATGATAAATTCTAATAGCATCATTACAAAAATCTTACAACTATTCAACAAAAATCGATCCCATAACAATTATTATTAATGTATTTCATCGTTAATTTTTTTTAGTTCATGATGTCTTTCATCTGTTGTTATTATTTTGCTTTCATTATCATGTTTTGTGAATGTATTTCAACGCGAAATATTTATAGAAACAAATTAAAGATGGGTAAATACTGAGAAAAGCTGTGCAACATTAAAGCATTCATATTAATTATTGATACATGGTAACGCAACAAAAATAATGAAAGAAAATGGAATATTCATCGTCACTCATTGTACAGCCAACTATTCACGATTCTAATCTTAATTTATATTCATGTATATACGTGCATATACATACATATAAATAAATCAGAGTATGAATAAACAATTTACCAACGACCCAGACTCGCATGTTGTTATTAATCACAGATGTAATAATTCCTTACAATCAATCACGAATAATCATTAGTTTGTGCGTTATCATTTATTATTTATTTCCATGTATTTATTTTCTTTCATTGCGTCGTTGTGCTTTCATTGATTAAATATAATGCTGTCATTTTTTTCTCTCTCAATTGAAATGTTTTGTTGTCTGAATAAATATATAATACCATGTACATGAATGTCCTCTGAAATTATTTATCAGTGAATACAGTATTTACGGAATTTGTGGTCTATGCAATCGTCATGAAATTAAATCGAGTCTGAGTTGTCGTTTCCTGTTTCTAATTATATATCTATATATAT
>JABMBR010006593.1:0-58852 GCA_018881525.1 Meteorus sp. PSUC_FEM 10030008
TATATGCGGTTTATTGTGTCATCACAGTTTCTCGCAAACACAAACGTCATCTTGTATGAATAGCACTTTTCGCGCAGAAAATTTAATTCATTCGCAAACTATTATGATTTAAATATTGCAGCGCTGCCTTCTGTCTATTTCAATTTGCAATGTTGTTAGTTATCACATCTGGGACGCATAATCGTAATAAAATAATCATTAAACAGTATATGGTTGTGTTATTATTTTCTTCTCTTTGCTGCCGCGATCATTCTCAGTTATTTTTCGCGCTTCCAATCTCTGAAACATCTAATAAAAATATACTTCATAATATTCACACGAGAAGTTTGTGATTAATTATATGTGATTTTTTATTGTCATAGGCATTGCGGATATTACCTCAATGACGACAATAGTCCATATATATACCTTGTGAGCAACAATTTACAGATGGGAAAGTAGCGAAAAAGTTTTTCCTGATGGAATAACAATAACATTAAATGAGCTGGATAATAATGTGTAGTGCGAAATTACCTCGGATTGTTGAATGCCTTGGGAGGAAACCGGGAATGTTTATTCTATTCATTTCAATTATCCTCGTTTCTGCATTTTATTTCACATCGGAATCTTATCTGGAGTATGAACATATTTTTTCATACAAGACGTATTATCCTGAAGATGGTGAGAATTCATTATGAGTTATTGATATAAATTAGCAGTTTCAAAGATGTTGGATAATAACTAATATTACAGTGAATATTGTAGGAACTGTTGATGGATATCTAGTGTGGAGTCCAAAATGCCACATGTTATCTGAAAATCCCCTGGACACAACGATAACAAAATATATCACGAAAATGGTATACGAATCATGTTCCTCAACTCCACTACTTAGTTCGATTGAAAAGGGATCAAATGGAACATTCTCTTTGGTGATAAGTCCAACAATTGCTAAAACATATAAGAAGTTTATGTGTTGCTGGTCACCCATCGTCAGACCTGAGCCGTCGAAATTAGATACAGGCAATTGGGACTCTAGAATCAGGTAATAAATTTTATTAACAGATTATTCGTTCATCAATTACAATAAGCGTAAGATATTAACATTTATTTTCATCACAGCGCACCACACTGTAATGATTTCGAAAAGAGTGTACTCCTGCCTTCAGATGTTGAAATTGTCATGGTATCCTGCAGAGCGACTGATAAATATAAGAAACGCAGGGCCAAAATTCTCTATGAGAATATTCATGCTATTGTCAATCCCATAAAGGTTAAGGATCGTCGAAGCATCACTAAATCAACGCTCAATGGCACTAATAATGATCGTAAAAAATTGAATATTTTGATATTAGGTGTAGATAGTGTGTCTCGTTTGAATTTCTTGCGAAGTTTACCGAAAACTGAGAAGCATTTACGTGACACTGGTTGGTTCAGCTTGAATGGATATAATAAAATGGGCGATAACACATTCCCAAATTTAATGGCCATACTAACGGGTCAGAATAGTACAACTGCGTACTCAGTATGTAAACCAAAACAGGCGTATGGACTGGATGAGTGCCCATTCCTTTGGCATGGTTATAAGAAAGCTGGTTATGTCACAGCATATGGTGAAGATTTCGGCCCATGGAGTACATTCAACTATTTAAAAGTTGGATTTGTCCAACCACCAACTGATTACTATCTCAGACCGTACGTTTTAGCAACAGAAAAATTTCTGGATTCTAAAAGTAAATTCGACATAAAGTACTGCACCGGTCCCGAGCCCGCTCTCAATCGTATATTCGATTACGCTGCAAATTTCGCCAAAGTCTTTTTGGACTCACCATATTTCGGATTTTTCTGGACTAATTCAGTCAGTCACAATGATATGAATGGAATATCATCGATGGATACCTATTTCCTCAATTATTTCACAGAGCTAGAGCGACAAGGAATCTTCAATAATACCATGGTAGTTTTTCTGAGCGATCATGGTATGCGATGGGGTTCGATCAGGAATACATTCATTGGGTGGTACGAAGAGAGACTTCCATTCATTTATTTACGGATTCCTCGGGAGTATCAAGAAGATCCCGATATTTTCGAAGCATTGAAAGTCAATGAGCACCGTCTCACTTCCCCTTATGATCTCTATGAAACGCTTCGTGATGTTTTGTTACAATCGGGTGGGGAAGCGAACGCTAGTTCGGGTTGTCCAACATGTCAAACTTTGTTCCGACCAGTTCCCATTGAAAGAAGTTGCGATGATGCTGGTGTTACACCTCATTGGTGTACATGCACTGCCTTTGATCGTGAAGATCCGAATAGTAAAATTGCACAACGTGGCGCTAAAACATTTATACAATATGCGGAAAGTGTTGTGAAAAACTATAGAGATAAAAAAGGTAAACGACTGTGTGCAAAATTAAAACTTAAGAAAATCCATCGAATCGATAGAATTCTCAAGATAGCTAAGAATAACATGACACTTGGAGCATATGAAGAATATATCTATCTCATTGAAACATCGCCTGGTGGCGGATTATTCGAGACGACGGTGCGTATTGAATCAAACGGTAGTGCGAGGATGACTGAAGAGGAAGTCAGTAGAATAAATTCTTATGCCAAAGATGCTAAATGCCTTGAACATGGTAATAAAAAATATTGTTACTGCATAGATTAAACAGCCCATAGTCATTAAGCAATGGCTATTTTGGAATATTTTTATTCAGTTAGTAATTCCCAATGAAATCATTTGTTTCTTATGAACATATCGGAATCTCAGTGAAAACTGTAAATGCCTCACGCGATTCGTTCGCATTTTTTAGCAATATTGTTTTCATTCTAATTATTCAATACTAGTCATAAATTAGTCAAATAAAGTAAATTCGCGATCGCTGATGACAATACTAATTGCTGAAAAATGCTGAGTGGAACATTTTTTTGGTTCTCATTGTGAAAAGATGATTCTCACAATTCGATCGTAATTTTTGCGTCCAAGAAATTTATATTTACCAGTGCAATCACTATTGTGAAATTGAGATGAAAAAGTGCCAAGGATTGATATGGAAAATTAGAAGTAATGAATACTGTATAAGACACTTATGGAGAAATTATATTCTATTAGAGCATATTTATCGTATGATTTAGATCCATTCTACTGCCAAAAATTCCAAATCGAATTTGATAATGAAATCTCGATGAATCGGGATAAGAACCCCATTTTACTGGTGTGGGAATTCATTTCGGTATCAGCATGGTAAATAGTGAAACGAAACTGACAGGAATCTTTGTAAGAATGGAATGGATCTGTAATAACTCACACAAATGAATGTTAATATAAAAAAATAAATCGTACGCACATGACGAATCCTGATTTGATTGCAAATGAAATTGCTTCACTATCCAAAAGATTTCAAAAATCTGTATCAGTGTTCTTCTGATTGAGCGAACATGTGGTCCCGATTATTCACAGTCCCATGTAGGCCACTCGAATATTTCAGACTATCAATCCTACTTAAATATTTTCGTGGCCCGGGAGGAGTTTTTTCGATGACAATTCTGGGAACAACTCACAATTTTGGATTGAAGTTAATAAATTCTCCGACAGACGATTTATGATGGCAGGTCCGATAAAATGATATCATTATTTGAATGAATCGCTTACAATAAATTCCAAACTATGAAAAATTGCGTCAAAATGTATCACGACAATTTTATTGAAATGCAGAGAAACATGTGGGTTGCTCGGAGTTCAAAATTTTCTCAGTGTCTTCCTAGAAAGTTGAAACATATTGTGTTGCTCACTGTATTTATACTCCTTTTCATTCTGTTTTGGCGATGGAAAATTCATCTTGCGGACAGATCTGTCTGTCCATGTCCACGATGCAACATGAATATACATTCAGATTTGTCAGTATCCAATTCTTTTTTCAAATTAGTGTATGGCAACAAATCGAACCAGAACCGGTGGGAGCTTTCTCCATCATCACATTCACGATACAATCATGGTGGTAAATATGTCAGTGTTATATTATCTTAAAAGCAAACGGTCGCTTCCGAAACTCTTCTGGATATTGCAATAGGTATATAAATTATTTGACATAATTTGATGACTTTGTGTGAAGGAATAGTTGATGGATACTTGGTATGGAGCTCGCAATGTCATATACCATCTGAAGACCCCATGCATCCTAGTATAATAAAATTTGTAAAAAAAATTGACTATGAAGCATGCTCCACACTCCCACTACTCAGTTCTATAGTGAGTGATGCAAACAATACTTTTTTTCTCGTTTTGAACAATACGATTGCACAAAACTATGCGAATTTTACCTGCTGCTGGGCGCCTATTTACAGGCCTACGACTATGAGCTCAGCGATCGACGATTTCGATTTTAAATACGAGTGAGTCATTCATAATAATACTAATTTCGTCCAGCTGCCATATGCCCTTGACATACACTCTCCAAATTGCGATTTTTTCTGGAAAAAAATTTGTTCGCAGTGAGAGGAACTGTACAGATTTTTGGGAACGAATCAAACTGCCAGCAGACCTGGATATTGTCATGATATCATGCAGGGCGGGTGAACATACTAATAATGCCACAGCCAATATTCTCTATAAAAATATCCACACCGTCCTGAATCCTAGGAAGATCTCCAATATTGAGAATATATCTCAATCGAACAATGGAAACAACTTTATGCGAAACGATAGGAAGATGAGCGTTCTGATTTTAGGCATCGACAGCGTTTCTCGACTGAATTTCTTACGGAGTTTACCTGAAACTGAGAAGTATTTGCGTAAGTCCGGTTGGATAAGTTTGAAGGGTTACAATAAAATGGGTCTAAACACTTTTCCAAATTTAATGGCTATTCTCACTGGTCACAATGAGACGAGTGTGGAGTCTACATGTAAACCGCATCAAGCATATGGGCTCGACAACTGCCCATTCCTTTGGCATGGATTCAAAGAAGCTGGTTATGTCACAGCATATGGTGAAGATTATGGGCCTTGGAGTACATTCAACTATGAGAAATCTGGCTTCGTCAATCCACCCACTGACTATTATCTCCGCACATATATTATAGCAACAGAAAAATTGTTGGAGCCCAAATATAAGTTCGTGAACATGTACTGTACTGGGCCAGAACTAGCCGTCACTCGAATTCTCAATTATGCCTCAGAGTTTGCTAAAAAATTCTCAACTGTGCCATACTTCGGATTTTTCTGGGCAAATTCTATCAGTCATAATGACTTGAACGCAATTTCATCAATGGATTCATACTTTCTTAATTATTTTCAGGATTTAGAACAAAATGGTGTCTTCAATGATACCATCATAATTTTTTTAAGTGATCATGGACTACGTTTTGGTGAGTTCCGAAAGACATATCTGGGATGGTATGAAGAAAGATTGCCTTTCATATATTTCCATATTCCTCATCAAGAATATCCCGAATATGCTCGAATGTCACAAGCTCTTGAGATCAATGGGAATCGTCTCACTTCACCTTATGATCTGTATGAAACCCTGCGTGATATATTGATGAAATCAGAGGTAACAATGAGTTCCAGCTCAGGATGCCCAACATGTCAGACCCTCTTTCGTCCAGTCCCGAAAGAGAGGAGTTGCAAAGATGCTGGAATATCACCTCATTGGTGCACATGTGGAACTACGCAACTTATCAGTGATGTGAATGCAAGCATAATTGCAAGGGAAGGCCCCAAGACGTTCTTGAACTATGTTGACAATATTATAGAGCGATATAAAGATGAGCAGGGTCATCGATTGTGCGCGAAATTACAGTTGGAGAAAATTCATTATATCAGTCAGATAATGGAAACAAGTGACGATATTAGTGCTACAAATAAAAAATATTCGTTCCGAATTGAAGTTATGCCGGGTAGCGGAATGTTCGAATTCCTTATTTATGCTAACAACAACAGCGATTTCAAGTTACGTCCAGAAGAAATAAGTCGAATCAACTCATACAGTAACGATTCTACATGTTTGGAAAATGAATACAAAAAATTCTGTTCTTGTTTATAAAACATTATTTGAATATGTATGTATGCATCTCCAATTGCACTTCATGACTAGCCATAAGCTTCCCTAAAAGTTGATAGAATTGTAATACAATGTTCGCGTTCCACGTCCCTGATTCTACAAATGGAATTGCTAAATATATATACCTTCCATCATGATATACGATGTACGGAAAAATTTTACCGCCATTTTTACAATTGTATATGAATATCTCCATTATTTCCCTATGCGTGAATACAGATTACCATCGAAATGACACATTTCGTTTCACCTGACTCTTACAACTTCATTTATAAAAATACACAGCCTCCGCATTGCACACTGCATGCCCGCATGAAACGTTTTTTTCAAAGTGCGTGCGTCGATATCGTACAAAGATAAAGATGGCGGGGGCGCTGCAATCGTTTACTTACGTTTCGCACTAAAGTTATCCCTCTACCGCAATAAATAGTTTGTCAGTGCATTGTGGCGATGAATGGCCGCTTCACTCTGTGTGCGCGTATTCTGTTTTCTAGCAATTCACTTTTCGCAATTGTGTGGGCCGCGTGTGACACAACCTAATATTCTATTGCATTCGGTAAGTCAATTTATTGCTATTCATTCTGTTAACACTACAATATCATGAATTCTTCACGAATTGGATATAGGAAATTAAGTGTTGCCATTGATTGGAAAACGTGCTCTACGATTTATTCGGCCGGTAATTTGTTATTATTCCTTCAATTATTCGATATCATTTACTCATGTGAAGTGTCACAATGTAACTTTATTTATCATCTGTTAATATTCCAATTTATACATACAAATTTTCTATACAGATTTTATGATTTATCAATCCGCAAATGAACAGTACAAATCTCCTGTCAGCTTATGGCAGTATATATAGTTGTAAACGTCTAGAGTTACCCCAAGCGTATCAAATACCGATCCTTGTCTACTGAGACATCTTAACTAGCTGTACAAAATTCTTAAAATAAAAATGAAAAATATTCAAAAATGAAACATACAGTCTCGGAATCATTGATACATATATTAATATATATGTATATACATGCATAAATATGTATAGGTATAGATACATATATAGATATAGACATGTATATGTATGTATATATACGTGTATGTATATAGATATGAATGGAACTCTATATTAATGTCAAATGTGAGATTCAATTTGGACAAGTGAAATGAAGTAAGGGATAAGTAATGAGCATGATAACCTATAAAAATGTTAGCAATAATTCGCGAATAATTCTTGTGTGAGGTTAAACGAAAGACTCAACTAAATTCTTTCTTCTTCACCTTCAACGCTTCACAATCACAATTTTCCAAGCATATATATAGATATATGCATGTGCGTCTGTGAGAATATGTGAATATAATATATATGTATATATATATGAACAAAAATATATGTATATACTGATACGAATTTTGCTATGACTATATATACATCGTATATATAGAGGCAAACATACATGTATTTTTCTATCGTTAGTAATTTTCGTGTATAAATATGATTACAGATAGGCTGGTTCTTGGGGTATCAAGGGTGAACGAACAAAAAAAATTGATAAGATGGAGAAGACAGCAGATGGGTTATTCCATCCAGATAGGAACAATGGGGCTGATGATGTTACAATGACTCTGGCTAATGCTGATGAACGAGTTGCAATTCTTGATGCCGGTGCTCAGTATGGAAAGGTTATCGATCGAAAAGTTCGTGAATTGAATGTCCAATGTGAAATATTGCCATTGGATACACCGGCATTTACACTCAAAGAAAAAGGATACAAGTGAGTTTAATAAGAAATTTTCATCAACGACGATTCCATACAGGCAATGTCAGGGATGATGGTGGAGAACCGATCTCAATGTTCCTTCGTTTTTATAGGGCCATTATCATTTCTGGTGGACCAAGTTCAGTTTATGCAGAAGATGCTCCACGATACGATGGTGACATATTTCGAATAGGCATCCCAGTTTTAGGAATTTGTTATGGAATGCAAATGATGAACAAAGAGTTTGGTGGAACTGTTATTCATAAAGAAGGGAGGGAAGATGGCCAGTTTCCTATTGAAGCAGATCCCAAGTGCCTATTGTTCAAGTAAATTGATTTGCCAAACGTACTTGGAGTATCTACTTGTAGAAAAAGTCTCCTGTAGACATTAAGCGATTGATATTATTCTAGGGGCTTGGGGAAAGATCAATTGGTTTTGTTAACTCACGGTGACAGTATAGACAGAGTTGCTGATTGTTTTCGAACTACAGCAAGATCATCAAATTTCATAGTTGGAATAGCCAGCGATAAGATGAATTTATATGGAGTACAATTTCATCCAGAAGTAGATCTTACGCCCAATGGAAAACAAATGTTACACAATTTTTTATTTGGTGTCGCTGGACTTTCCGGCAATTACACAATGCAAGATCGAGAATCTCAATGTATTCAATATATTAGAGAAACTGTTGGCAACAGTAAAGTATTGGTATGTTCGATTGACGAATGGTAATTTCATTATGATCTATCTGAAAATGCAATTCTAGCTGTTGGTGAGCGGTGGTGTGGACTCTACAGTGTGCGCGGCACTTTTACACAAAGCTTTAAGCAAGGAGCAAGTTATTCCATTGCATATTAATAATGGGTTCATGCGTAAAGGCGAAACTCCATTTGTTGAACAGAGTTTGGCACAATTGGGGATACAGTTGCGAGTGATAAATGCTGCACATTATTTCATGGAAGGAACTACATCAGTTCCATTAGACAACATTACACCCGCAAATGTAATTAACAACAAAGGAATAGGTGTGACAGCTGTCGGTCCAAGAACTAGAATAACCAAAATGCTTTGTCAAACGACAAACCCTGAAGAGAAACGTAAAATAATTGGGGATGTTTTTGTACGAGTCGCAAACGATGCAATGACCGAAATGGGATTAAAGCCTGAAGAAGTTTTTCTTGGACAGGGAACTCTCAGGCCAGATCTCATCGAGAGCGCGAGCTCTCTAGCCAGTGGTGAATGCATAATCAATATGTAGATATAGATATGATTTATCATATCACGATTGTTCATCAAGTTTTCTAGTTTCATTGTTTATCAACATAAATTCCTTTTATGTATAATCCATAGGTAAAGCTGATGCTATCAAAACTCACCATAACGACAGTGAGCTTATCAGAGCATTGAGGTCACAGGGTCGCGTCGTTGAGCCATTGAAAGATTTTCATAAGGACGAAGTACGACAAATTGGATGTGATTTAGGATTGCCAGCGTCACTTGTGCAACGGCATCCATTTCCGGGACCGGGATTAGCTATTCGTGTACTGTGCGCCGATGAGCCGTACATCGATAAAGATTTTTCAGAAACACAGGTAACCGTTCTGTTTCCAGTAGCATCATCAAGTCACTAGTCTTCCAAATTATATCAATTTGTTATTTGATCATTTTATTTTCCAGGTAATAGTGAAAATAATGGCAGAGTATGAACAAATGCTACAAAGAAAGCATGCCCTATTAAACCGCGTAGAAGGTGCAACTAATGAGGCTGAACGGCAACATTTACGAAGAGTATCAAGTAATCATCACATCGCCGCAACACTTTTACCGATTCGTACTGTTGGAGTTCAGGTACATCACTGAATATCAACAATGTCAATTCGAATCTGTCTGATGAATCAAATCAATTCATGTCCTTCGAATCTTCCAGGGCGATCGGCGAAGTTACAGTTACGTTGTTGGTTTGTCTTGCGATGATGTGGAACCTGAAAATATTGTATGGCAAGATTTAATGTTCCTTGCTAAACTTATGCCACGTGTATGTCATAATGTTAATCGTGTTTGCTATATATTTGGACCATTGGTACAGCCACCGATAACAGATATAACACCGACATTTCTCACATCAAATGTATTAGCAACATTGAGACAGGCCGACCATTTAGTGAACCATGTATTAGCATCAAATGGATGCTTGGGTGCAATCAGTCAAATGCCGGTAATACTCATTCCCGTGCACTTCGATCGTGACGCCGCATCACGTGTTCCATCATGCCAACGTTCGATTGTGCTCAGGCCTTTCTGTTCAAACGATTTTATGACTGGTACACCAGCTGTTCCTGGCAATCAATTGCCAATTCATGTGAGTATAGTTTCTTATTAGCTCCGACTATATCACTTCATAAGGTATATTTTGTTACATAATTTTTCTACAATTTTTCCTACAGGTGGTTAAGAAAATGGTGACCGAAATATCGACGGTGCCTGGTATATCACGCGTTCTTTATGATTTATCCTCAAAACCACCGGGCACAACCGAATGGGAGTAATAGACACATTCTCGACTCCTTTCTATTTTTTCACCACCCTTGCGCGTAACGACAACACGAGAAAAAACGAAAGCTACAAAGAAAAAGAAAACAAAACAAACTATATTTCAAAAATATATCTATTACAAAAAATTTATCAATCCGACGTTTAATGACTTCTTACCGATTTATATGGACGAAAAAAAAAAATACCCGTGAGCGAAAGGGATTAAATCAATATGTATATTTACATATACAATTATTACACCTTTTGCTACGTATAAATGATGGAATAAAACTAACAATTGATAAGTCATTACGCTGAAAGGAAAAACAAAATAAAAAAAACCGGTGGTATTGTGTACATTAAGGTCGAAGGTAAGTATCATGTTTGCTTGTAAATATGTTTCTATTAGGTCAATTGTATAAAATAATAATTTATTCAAAACAAGATTAACGAAAAAAAAGGAAATAAGAGAAAAGCGAGCGTAATCGTAACGCATTATTCATACATGATTACTTTTGCATTCGCGGAGAGTACACCTTACTGGTGGTAACATTAGATTGCTGTTGTATTCAATTCGCATATAATGTTGAACGTGTTCAACCATTCTGCTATACGTTTCATGCCAAATGCAACTTCCAATTTCGGTCATACATCTAAAACAAACAAACATGTAGTGAACTAATGTAATTTTTATCATAATACCACTTTTGTTTTATTACGAACGAACATAAATGAGTAAAAAATGATCCATCATGCCCGAGTGTTTGTTTATTATCCATTTCGTCCAACTCATAAAAGAATGAATGAATACTTGCCTGTGCATGGTTCGCATCAGACAATGTAAATCTTCCAGTCGTCTCTCTTTCGGCAACATACTGAGGAAAGTTGCAAGTGATATCACATCAATCTCATTTACATGATCGCATTTCGATATCCATGTCTCAATTTGATCTTTCACCTAAAAAAGCAGGGGAATTTCATTTCATACTAAAAACTTAATTGTTACACAAATGTCCATTGAATTATTTACTTGCCGCATCGGTAGATTGAACAAATGATTAACTAATTTTGTCAGCATTTCCTGATATTCATCTGATTTTCTGGAATTACCACCAAACCTCGACTGGTGCAACTCGATATCATTTCGCCTGTCTTTCATAACTATATTATCATTATGCACAATAGTTATCTCATCCTCTAAGAAACTGCGGCTTCTCCTGACGACTTGATTATCAATATCATTACTTCCTTCTAAATTATTTCTATGAATATCGAGCTTAGTTTCAGGAAGTGTCTTCAACTTCGGAAGTACATTATTCTTTATCACCTTCGCTTTACGACCACGTTTGTTGTTCCCTTTAATGTTCTGTGCCTTCAGAGGTTTGTCTACAGATTCTGTCGGTATCGCAGTGTTTTTTCTGAGAGTAGAACTGATTTTCCTTTTTTGAGCCATGCAATACATTTTCACATCATCTTTCATATCCTCAGTCAATGCCGATAAGAACTCGGGGTCAATTTGTGAGAACGATACATTTATTTCCTTGATTGTATTTTTCGAAGGTTCCGTTGGGTGTTGCTGATTATCAATTGCACCATTAATGTGTTCTAAATTTCGACTGTGACTAGCATCATTGTTTGCACTCTCGCCTTCATGATTATTTTTATAGTGATCCAAGATTTCATTCCTTATATCGTCCGGTAATTCAACAAGAACTTTCATATCTAATTGTTCGATATCCGGTAATTTTGCTTTATTACATTTTCCAGGTTTGGAATGTCTGAAATAATTTTCGGGACGTGAATTCTCTATTTGCGAGGTTTTTCCCGATTCAGATCTTTTTTTTGTATTTTTAGACGATTTGAAAGCGAAAATTTCATTTCTCACATCGAGCGGTAATTCATTCAAAACAGCCTCATCAATATCTTGCGTCAATGGAAAAATTCGTTCATCACAAGTATTCGAATTCTGGCATGTAACTTTTACTTTTTCCGGAGGTACAGGGGCGGTCACTTCCAATGTTTCCTTTCGGTGATTAACTATTTCCATCTTTATATCTTCAGGTAATTCGGCCAGCACCGCTTGGTCGATTTCTGTATGAGGTGGAAAAGTATGGGATTCTTCAGCAGATTTCAGCGATGGATCAGTTGTTTTTTTGGCAGTAAAAAATGCTTTGAGACCTTGTAATTTCGGTATTTTTGATACCGTTTTCATACCAGGTCCGCGACGAATTTTTTGATTTTTTAATTGCGAAATGTCAGTGGGTTTTGTTATTGTATTTGCTTCTGCCTTAATTGTTCCTGAGGTAGTTTGCTTCGCCTGGGCGATAAATTTCGTCATATAAGTTTCTGGCTGCTTCCTCAATGACTCCAGTCGTGATATTTGTATGCCAATTCCGCGAATCTCATGTGCTGGCTGTTGTAACTGATCCCACAAAGACAGAACCTCTTTTGTTATCATGGTCTCATCGTCGATTGGTGTTAATAGATTTTTCGATTTTGTCAAGTTATCACATAATCCATGACCCATGTATTTAGCTGGTTCTATTGGGGCATCTTTTGCTCTCACCATCAATTTCAGCGTTATACATTTACCTTTCGCATTTATTTTAGTTAAACGATTAACAACTTCTCTCGATAATTTTTTCAAGAAACTGTTCGCATCCTCATTGGTTTCGAAACGTATACCATAGTTAACTTCGCTTGACACTGATTTTCTCACATGTGCGATATTAAGTTTTGACTGATCGATGCCTCGAGATGTATTGTAAAGCATTTCACCCGTTTTTTTACCAAATTCAGTCTGTAATACATTCAAGGGTATTGAACGCAAATCAGAACATGAATGAACATTCATTTTCTTCAACTGTTTCATTGTGGTATATCCAACACCGGGGATATCACGTACACTTAAACCACCGATATAAGATTGAACATCGACATCTTCCAAATAGAATTGACCATCAGGTTTCGCACGTTTCGTAGCTAATCGCGACTGTAGCTTGTTTTGGCCAAATCCAGTTGAAACAGGACATCCAGTCTTTTCGCTGATTTCATTTCTCAGGATTGTGGCAAATTCCAAAGGTGTTAAATTACACTCCTGTAAAATCGGACCTATATCGGCATACATTTCATCACAGCTCACAGCTTCGATATCCAATGTATACGATGCAATTGTGTCATAAAGAATATACGATACTTCTTTATACCCTTCAAAATCATACTTGATTGTTTTCAGATTCGGACAAAGTTTGAGAGCTTGTCCCAGAAACATTCCATTTTTGAGACCAGCTTTCCTTGCTTCATATGAGCACGAAGCGATTTCTGCCATCGATTGGAATTGTTCTTCATTTTCGTTGACATTTGGCGCAGCTCTGTTGCCACGAGCATGTGTAACAGCCACCGGCAATCCTCGCAGTTCGGGTTTATTTCTTAATCCAACTGATACAAAGAAACAATCCATATCTATGTGCATTATGATCGACTGCTTTTCAGTCATTTTATCACACAAATCGGGGGAATTGAACATATCATCTTCTGAATCTGAATCATTTCTAACAATTGCATCTTTCTTCACAGCAGTTCGTCCAAGTTGTTTCAATCGTTCCAACCCTGCCAATGTTCCAGTTTTTTTCAATCTTAACTCATTCACGTACTCTTTAAAAGTGGCACCCATTGTTGAAATATGATGCAAACGTGAGTTATTGTAGAATTCCGACAAAAATTCTTCGTTTTTTGTGGATAGAACTGCACTATTTGATTTGGTCTCTTTCGCATGAGGAGGTGACCTGGATTTTGTAGTGTTTCTGCTTGTAGTTGGGGCTGCTTCTGGTTTCACGTTTCCAGGATTCAATGCAGTACTGGTGGAAGGACCAGGGTCAAAAGGAATTGCCCGATCCTCTATCAAATTGGGAATTGAATCATTCTTTTTCTTAAATTGCAATTGTGGTTGTGTTATCGATGCACTGGAATACAAAAGATATTGTCTCCAATCTAGCAATTTATTGGCTTTGATACTCTCAGTGATCCATTCAGGTTTACATAGTGGCAACGGATTTTTTGACTTTAAGTATTGTTGAATTTTTGTATTCGTCAAATTAGACGCAATCAAATGTGTAGTACTACCAGAACGTTGGTAGATGTGATAAACTCCACCATGCTGCATCATCAATCGCCTTAATTCATCCGCACAGGGATTGGTCCAACCATTAACAAATATCGCTATGCCTCTGAACAAGTTCGTTGCATTCTGGAATTCCTTATTCACCAAATCCCGATATTGATCTTCCAGTTTAGCCTTCTTCGCTGCCATATAAGAACCCTAAGGGTTACAAAATCGAAAAAATAACTGTGCATCATCATATGAAACGAAAAACTTGAAGAATATTTAAAGCATACCCAGTCCTGTACTTCATTTTCGCTCGTAGTATCATTTTGCCGCAAACCTGAAAATCATTCACGGTTATGTATAAGGCATATTAATTTTCTTATTTTGAAAAAAATGCATCATAAATCTAGAGTATCTAGGTTTACAGTCACATACATATTCCATCATAATACATTCTCCTTCAATATCTTTACAGTCTTCACCCGCGCAAATTCTATAAACAACAGGAACTTGCAGGTTATGTTTGCAGTATGATAAATTTCCACCACTCCTTGATTGCATTCTGTTCAACTTCAATTGAATGCATATGTACAGATATTTCCGAGAGTAACATTCTGAGAGGATATTCGGAATTGATATCAAAAGTCATATATCAGATTATAACTTTGACCATGATGATAATTATGATATTCCAACTGGAATCAAGGGATCAAAGTATGCCTGCAAATAAAAACTCATTCATTTAACAAAATTTCTATCGGAAAATGCTTCTCGAGATTGTCCAATCAAACCAAATGGACTCTCAGTCTATAAGTCTTCATTAATATTTGATCTCTCAGCTAATTTTACGTATCTCATCCCAACCATTTTCGATTCATATCGATTTCTTCGTATAATTTCTGCACATTTGTATTTTTAATTCAAATTCAAGGAATTGCCCCGTGTTTCCTCAAACCAGTGCAGGTGACGCTCACTAGAGGTCTGGATCTTACATATACCATTCGGACAGAGTATTCCATTGGTGCCATCGTCCATACTCTTCGGATGAGTTCAGTTGATTCTCAATCGTCTCTTCGAATTTGTGTGTATGTGTGTGTGCGTCTCAAAATTGTATTGTTGGGATGAAATAAATCATTACTGTATTAAACCATTGAATTCAGCAGAGCCGGTACAGAATCAATCTATTGCAAATAATATTTAGAATCTCTATACACGTCGTAAATGAAAACAAACAGAACAAGTAGAAGGAAGTGGATGAAAGAGAGAGCACATTTGTGAATGTGTTCGGCAATTCTATGTGAATCAAATCGGAGCCAGGATCCAAACGGATCATTCATGTCTTCCCGTGACAGAGAATTATCCCACAATTTGTCTCAGGTAAATTTACAAGTTTTTTATCCAGACGAATAACAATACAGGAACAATCAGCATGAGTATGACATAGAAATTCAATCAACCCCATTCAATTTATAGCACACATTGATGATTATCGATCCGCTTCAAAACATTTGAATTTCGCATATAGAATGAATATATATACGTGTAGACGTATATATGTGTATTTACGTGCCATGTGCATGTATAATTATTCACGTCTGAAATGCATTCCAAAGTAGCATGTGAAAGTCTAATGTGGATTGTGTATTCGCACGGATGCACAAAATATTTATACCAGTTATGGATTTTTCAAAGAATTTAAACAATGAAGTATCTCTCAAATTATGGTAGACATACGCAAGTGTGAACATATATGATTTATTAATGCACAATTTGTGTGAATTCAAATACACAGAAACACGTAAAGCTAAAAAAAGAGTAGTTGGTAGATTAACTGCGAATAGCCCATCTGGCGTACCTCCTGTACGATCTTTTTCTCCCTCAGTATAATAGAGGAATTTTGGTATGACA
Source organism: Meteorus sp. PSUC_FEM 10030008 (assembly GCA_018881525.1). NCBI lineage: Eukaryota > Metazoa > Arthropoda > Insecta > Hymenoptera > Braconidae > Meteorus > Meteorus sp. PSUC_FEM 10030008. Next base: position 16,344 of record JABMBR010006593.1, read on the forward strand.
GCCTATGTTACGAGGCAATAATCTCAGTTGTATACGTGTCATTGGCATTTATCTTTCGCATCAGTACTTATATATATCCATACATATATATCTATACATATGTATTTTCGCCAGTTGAATTGTTTGCACGAACGGAATGCTGTACATGTGGAAGGCATACCATCCACCAGGGGCCAGGAGATATATTTACTCTCAGTTCGACTCGTTGATTTTCTTTCCCACTTTATAACAGACTTCCAAATATTAAAAGAAACGCATTAGTATAAACATATAAGTAGCAATAATTAAACAGGCATCAGATGCTCGTCGTGACAAACTCCTATTTACGAAAATGCTGTTGAACACACAAATACATCATATATTTTTTGGCATATGTGATATGAAAATATTATATTCATTATGAATTCATTGGAAAAAATATTCAATATTCTGGTGGACTAGAGGAAAGTCTATCTAATGCACTGCAAATGAGTCGTGTCACATTAGACTTATTCTGGAAAATGAATTTCTTGTTTCACTCCATTTGATATGATCAATTTTATTGTTCGGTGAACGCCTGTACCGCTGGTGTTCCTGGTCCCATGGCAAGATACGTTTTGGAGCCTGCTTAGTTGGTTGTGAATCTTCTTAATACTAACTTTGCCACCATTTCCGATATAACGCACTAAATTTGATGGACAGTTCATTGTAGCAGGAAGGATAATCCTACCACCATCGCCTTGATACTGGATCACACCGGAATTTTTTTTTATTATTTCCAGCCAACCACCGTCGCCAATCATTTTTATGTTACCATAATTATTCACGATTGTGAGTCGACACCCATCGCCAATTATCTCCAATTGACGGTCATTCGTTTCGATTCTAAGGCGTAAACCATCACCACTAATTGAATTAGTATTTGTTTCCATTGTAGAATTGTTTATTGACCTCGAGTTGAGTTTCGCGCTTTGAATTTTGCACTCTGCACTTTTATTCATTTTGTGTATACTCCAATTCACTCTGAAAACTCTAAGGACTTGAAGTCGTTTGTAAGGCCACAACGAAAATTTTCCGAACACTTCGATAATTCAAAAGCAATTTATCACAGCCTTTTACGCAAATTTGCATAGAAAATTGTCGCACTGGTCAGTTGAACTGTGTATCGGCGTTGTAGCACTCAGCCGATGTCAATGATGATTTTGTCTCTTTACGAACACGCGATCTTTACAAAGTCACTCACATACGTTCAGGCCCCCTTCTCCACACAGTACGACATTGTCCAATGAATAACAGTGGTCGACGGTTATTCCCCTATATCACTTGAACGTAATCTGTAAAAACTACTATTCAATTAATCAACAATATTCCTGTCAGAATTTTTTCTTCCCTCCGATGATTTTATCGCTTGTTATACGTAACAGTTATTACATAGAAAAGGCCTTCGTCGCAAAATGTACCAATATTTCCATACTATATTCTTCGCATTTTCGATTAATTATGACTTCACCATCACTTTGAGATCCATCAGTGCTATATACTGTATAAATTCTGGATTTCTGGGCATTTGACAGTTTTTAGTCTCATTTCAGAATAAGATAAGAACATATATGGCCGCTGAACTAATTGAAATCGATGGTCATTTGGATATGACAAATATGATGTTTGTAGAATTGAGTTGTTTCTCAGACATACCATTACACTATCCGATAAAAGTGAGTGAGTGTGTCCGTGATACAGGTGTACACAATCAGTACACGTGATAATAATTTAAATGATGTTGATAGGAAAAGTGGGAAGTCCCTCTATGAACATGATTAGTGTATTCATCCTGGCGTCGATAGAATCAATCGTTGATCGAACGTAATAATTGAATATTGAAACGAGAATCCAATTACTGGAGAATCCCGCCTATCGCAATATTGTGTTCCTTCCCTCGTTATCCTTTCATTAATGATTGATTGAACTTTCAAAGTCCATTTCCTCCTTGAAAATAACCTTTATAATAGCCAATATCGTGTTTATGCTATTTTGTATGCTTTTTTACAGAATGCATCGGAAAACGGAGAAATAGTACATAAAAATGATTCACAAGACTGTGAATTGGAAATGAAGTTCGACGAAAATGTCAATGATCGTGAAACTATCTCACCATCGCCTCCGTATGTCACTCGCCAGGATTCCGGCGTACCAGAGGATCTCGCGTCACCGTGCACAATAGAATTACCTCCACAAACTGAAGACGATCCTGATGATACGATGAACAGTGACTGCAATGTCACAGTTATTCATGTATCGGAAACATTGAGTGAAAACAAAGACAATAAAGATGGGAGTGATAGCGGAGTAGAAGGGTGCACAACGGAGATCGTCAGGGTAAATAAATTTCATTTTAAGCGATGCCAGTCCTAGTGATTAATCCGAATGGATTTTTTAACGTCATATATCCATAAATTTCATAGGTAAATGGGTATGCGAGCAGTTGTAATGGTTTGGATGAGGTTAGTTGTGATTCGAGCTTGGTGAGTTGTTGCTCCGTATATGAAGATACATGTGCAACACTCCCCGACGATTTAGGATTGGCACTGGGTACGGAAAGTACCGGTGAAGCCAACACTTCATCAAGATCTCTTCCACCCGGTAATGGTGAAGCTACAAGTGAAGGCGGAAGTGAAAGTTCATCGGTCGCAGGAAGTACGAGCGCACGTGGAGTGTGGGCCACACCAAAAAGGCCAACCAATACTGTGGGATCATCATCAGTGTGTAAGAAAAAAATTAATAAAACAGATACACCAGTGAAGAACTTGCGTGGCAGATCCACTCAACTTGGTGAAGCATCTCAACGATTATCCTCCAATACAAGAGTAAAACGGAGTGCACCAACTCCTCGAGCGACACCTTCAAAACCACAAGTCGTGGTGAGGGATCGCACGAAATCGCGCGATCAGTCTGTACCACGAGAAAATGGAGAAAATGGGAAGGACGGTAATGGGAAACTTTGGGGAACCCCAAGTATAACAAAAACTACACGGACACGTAGTCGACCGATTCCGGATTCATTAACGCTATCAGAGACTTCAGCATTAGCGAAAGAAATTGATAAAGATCTAGCACAACGCGGCCGGGGAACTCTAACGGCAACTTCCAATTTATCACGATGTCCGCCAGCAGCATCACGTGGTCGTAGTACAGCGGGTTCAACTCCATCTGAAGAGTGTCGAAAACCATTGTCTACACCGCGTGTAACGAAAACGTTGACTAGATCGCTACATCAAGATACAAAAAAATCTTGTGATACTAAGCGCATCGACAGCAAAACGTTAGATGCCTATGCGACACTACCGAGACGAAACAAAGCGAGGATAACGCTTGTCAAGCCCGAAGAGTCAAGGAAAACCGTGTCACGCGAAGCAAGCTTGAGTCGAATTGATAAAGGACGTAAGAGATCCAACTCTCGGGACTCTATGCGCATTCATAAAAATTTGCCGCCGTACCCGAAGACAAAGCAGACAGAGAAAACATTAATCTATCATGAAATTAGCGTACAAACCGGTTTGACGGGACAAGACATTGAGGATGTTATGACGGGTATTGCTACGAATATTTATGGTCCTGATGTCGTTGATCGTATTGAAAATGAATGCCAAACAGAAGGAAGTTTGGTATCGATAGAAGAACTGAAAGCTGTGAAAGATGATGTGGAAAAAATATCGGCAGATTTTGAAGCACTAAAACAGGAAAAAGAAAAATTGGAGACAAAGTTGTCATCGACGGAGCGACAACTAGCAGCCGAACGCAGTGATCATGCATTCACACGTCAGGAATTACAAAGAAATGCAGCGAGAATCCTCGCAATTCTGGGTACGCCGGCCTCTGAACAATCTGAAAATAATGACAGCCTTCTAGAACTTGAATCGCATTTCCAAGAGTCAGGACAAGTTGTCGCGAATCAACAGCATGAAATTGCTGATCTCCAGTCCCTCTGCCGATTGCTCAATCGCGATTTGGAGAAAAGTTTGGCAGCTCAAAAAGCTTTATTACAACATCAACAAGAAGTGGAGGCCCAAACGATGGAACTTCAAGAATTTCTGCAACTAGAAAAAAATGCAACTGCTGAAGCAATGAAAGACGTCGAAACAGAATTGAAAGCCAAGGTGGAACTGCTTATCATTCGTGATTCGGAATTGGAACAAAAAACGGAAGAATGCAAACATCTTGTAAGAATAAGCGAACAGAGGCGGCAAGAGAATTTGTCTTTAGAGATGAAACTTAATGCTGTAGAACGCAGGAGTAGAGAATTACTTTTGACTCAAGGTGCTGCTGTCTCAGGCGCTGCTGTAGCTTTATCTGGATTGGGTTCACGACTAGAGGGATTGGTCGAACAACTCGTGAAATCTTATAAAATATCCGAGAAAGATCTTGAAGACGTCGTTTATCATAATGAGGCTTACAGCCGTAGCAACAGCAGTGCTGAATCGAGTCCTATCAGTTCAAAACAACACAGTTTGAATGATTTTACACCAAGTCCAAAACGTAACTCGTTCGTCTCGGCGGTAATTGGCGCGATTCGGAATGCTGCAACGCATCCATTTGTTCTTCGACCTGCCGCCAAAAAATCAACGGACTCATCGAAGCAACAACTCTTCAAAGAACTGAGTATGGAATCATCAGCAGATCTATTGGATTTCGAGACTGAACCATGTCTCATGATGGAGAGTGTTCTCGAAGATGTTGCACTACCTGATACATATTCCAGAAATATGGTTTCCAGTAGTGACTCATTACGTCGAGCTCTTAGCGTACCCGAACCCATCTCTGGAGCAACTACGCCATTGAACCGGATGGATGATGAATGCTCTAGTTTAACAAATCTTACTCAAGCAATTCTAAATCGCCGCCGTGCTGAAGAACACGACGGGGATGAAGAAGATGATGAAGAGTGTGATTCTGTGAGTGAATCTGAAGCGATTGGGCATACTGATATGACTGTACCCACTGTCGATTATTGTACCGCCGTCAATCTTGTTGATCAAGTTATTGATGTTGACAATTTTGTGACGAAACTACTCAAAGTTCTCAGGATTATTCAACTGGATAATGATACGTGTATAAGAGAGTTGCGAGATGAGAAGTAAATACAACTAGCATTATATCATCATGAGCCACAATTCGCCATGTTCAACACTGTTCTTTTATCATTGCAGATTAGAATTGGAGGGGAAACTTGTGGATGGAATCAATGAATTGAATGCGTTGAAGACAATCACTCAAGGTGAATCGAGAACGCCGAATCAAGATGGATACGAGGGGGATCCAATCAATGATACTGACTGTCACCCCTCGTCAATTAAAGAAGTGAGATATCCGAGAGAAAAATTGAATTTATTTTGTGTGTTAAATAATTTATAAGTGTAATTACCTTTTTTCGTTGTTTCAGAGTGAAGTTGTTTGTTCTTAATGGCTGATCTATCTTCCGAGTGAAATGGAAAGAGGACTAACTAAAACTCTGTCCATTCGAATAATTGACAGTTAGTATGTCTAGTCTTATTCTTCCGCGGACAATTTTGATGCTGAAGCTTTATTGAATTGATCTCCTCGTCTTACGATACGAAGTTCCTTGATAGCTTAAAAAAAATGGCATGCTTTCATTTCATGCACCACGTTTTTTTTCGACATTTGATCATGAAAAAATTATATGCATCCCATATTACTATTCATTTACAGTTTTTATTGGAGAGTTGCAAAAGAACTAAACGGATGAATTAGATTAATTGTATCATAGGAATTGAACTCGCAGAGGATTATTACATTATGCGTTTTAATCCAGGGTTTCACAAAAAGTACCATGACACGCCAGTAATTGTACAGAAATACATAATTCTAGGATTTTTTTTACTACGATATACATATGATGAATGTAATATTGAATAGAATACAAGAGATCCAATGAGTTTCTGAGGCAGCTTGCGAAAACATGACCTGTATTCTGATTTCCATGAGAAATAAATATCAATTTGATTAAATAACTATTCAACGTATGTAATATCATACATGGATAGAATTCTGTTCAGAGTGAAGTTCCATGTTATACATCTCTCTTCAAAAATGGTGCGAGCAGGCTGATGATTTTCAATTGCGGTCTGCGAAACCGAAAAATGAGATGATACAACTGCATCCGAGATATATAAAATGAAATAACTCTACCTGTGCGTCAATCTGTTTGCTGGTGTACGACCTTTCAAATTTCCGTCAAATGCTGTGTCGGGTGACGATATAGTCTTCACATCATCAGGTTTCGGTTTGGGTTTGTCTAATGATGAACCAGCTATGCCACTTAATTCATTTAACATTTCATTAGCACCACCAAGACCTCCGCCAGCGAGGAGTAAAGTTTCTACAGGAGCAAGGAGAACCACAACTCCTTTAACTTGAATCCGGTAATTTTCAGTGCCATTTTGTCTTTGATCATAGGTATCCTGTTCAGGTGCGAGAGTAGTCGGTGTAACAGTTGTACCGATATTATCCAATAATGGTGGTACGTCTTCATCAATTGTCCTGTGTTCCAAACGGAGTAATGAAGCTGGAGCCGCATTAATGAAACTCGTGAATGTCATCACCATTACGAAAATAGTCTTGAAAATCCTCATATTGATACACACCATTGAGTCAGTATAATCTATGAATATATGAGAGTGAGGTCTTGCCTGGAACAATTTCGAAAATCGACTATGGGAGATGAAGATCTGACATTCCTGTTTTGTACAAGATATCATTCCCCTCTCCATGGTTCGATCCCGGTCACTCGCGGTCACTCACGGTCAATACACCCAGGTGTCTCTATCAAGTTCAAGAAACTGCCGTGAACTTGAAACTCCTCTGTATTGTTAGCGCATATGCATGTATAGACATGTGTATATGTCCATACATATGAATGTAGTCGCACGGGGTATATGCGATTAATGTTACGTTATGAATTTGTGATATTCATCATTACAATATGTAGTAGAAATAACAATCATATTTATTAACAAAAAAAGGAAAGTAAGTTGGACGATATGGACAGATTAAATTGTAAGTTCAAAATAAATTAACAACTATATGATTATTATTATGGTTCAATTCTTTTGCGTGCCATCAAACTGACAGATACCAGAACGATCACGAAATCTTCCTGGTCCACAGTTTTCAATACTTTCGCCAATGAGCGTCAATTCGGTCACTCCCATTGCCTTTTTCTTCGTGGGTTTGATTTTCAAACTTCTAGTTTGTTTGGGGAATTCTTCAAGATTGATTGGTAGGGTCTCTGCCACTTCAGGTACCGCATCAATAATATTTTTATCACTCTTATGTTCGAGTTTATTCTTCGCAAGGAGATTCTTCCGATATTCAAACGCTTCTAGCAGTGCAGAAAGTGATAATCCCGATGGATCGAATTCTTCAAGAGATGCAGACGATGGTGTTGATGGCGACGATGTAACCGATGAAGTGTCAGTTATAGGCGCGATGATAATCACAAAGTTCTCGAGGTTGGCATGAACGTTGAATTTGCCATCCTGACGTTGATCATAATGGGTAGGGGCAGCACGTGACGTAGTGACGATGCTGCCGATCACAAAAAACACGATAACAAACTGATTCGACTGCGGCTGCATGGTGACTCGATCAACTGATCAGAAACGACTGAGCGGGAATGAACACCGGTCGGCAGCTGAGTGAGAAATCAGTTCCGTTATACTGAGATGCGTGGCTTATGCACGAGATGATGATACGAGAAGAAAGTACAGGGTAAATATGTTGGGGGCCAAGGTCTATAACATGCACGAGTGGTTTGACACGTGGGGTTATCTCCCAAAACGATAAGACGCAGCTGTGGTTAAGAACTTGGAGACATCCATGATATAATGCGTAGATCTTTACTAGCACCTTCTTGAGACAATTTAGGTGCCAGTTTTAATGCCAGTCTCCTAAAAAAACATGAAACAAAACAGCCGGATTTCAGTTTTAATATTAGAACTCTCCGACGATTCTGTTGATATGGACTTACGGTAGAATCGACATGCGTCGACGATTAACTTTTATGCAACGGCCATTGCCATTTCCAAGCGTTCCTGATGGACATCTTTTTTCAGAAATTTTGGGAATGGCTTCAGGATTATGGTTTATCAGCGTTTCTGAATCCTCCTCACTCTTAGTAGTTTCAACGACTTTGGGGGTTGTTGAGTAAAGACTAGTATTTTCGGTATTGGTTGATGAAATATTCTCTGTTTCTACAGTCGATGTTGATACAGTAACTAGCGAAATCAAATTTGAAGTTGAAGTGCTGATTTCTGTATCTTCATTCGCGGTGGATGTTGAAGATGGGGATGGTTCAGTTGGCCAGGTGGTAGATGAATGTTGATCAGTCAATACAGAACTGCCAGTACTGGTTGGTTTCACAACAGGTTTGATAGTAAAATCCGCATAGTCATAGGCATAATTATAGTCCTGGAAAAAGCGTGTAGCCATGAAACTCTCAATTCTTTACAACAATTACATATTGATCCTCATCGTACCGTGTATTCATCCAAAAATTCTTTATTCAGAAGGGCAACAACCTGGACGTCTGACACATCGATATGAACATTGACATCACCGGTTTGGCGTTGATCGTAGCTTGTAGGAGTTGCAGTAATTCTGATTAATTTCCAAACCATCAAAAAACCAATAAGTAAATAAAAAGTTCCCCCTAAGCCGTTCATGATTGCGATATTTTTCTAAACGAATATGGCAACGGATCGAAGGTTTCGACGATGATGTTAGATATTCAGACAATACGGTTTGGTGGCTTCCCCTGAGCACTGGGTAGGAGTGACTGATGCGTTCTTGAAGAAGACCGTGCTACTGCTTGCTTGGTGATGGTTGTTCATCTTGTATAGCTTGAGAACCGGTATTTTTGTTGGCAACGTATCGTCGTCCTGTGGCCAGTATGAAACTGGTGTTGATGTAGAGCGTCCCGCAGTAACGAGCGGGCATTGGCCCCAATAAATATTTCTCGTTCAACGACCTCAAAAAACTTCATGTCTGTATATTGATTTTAGTACATGCACATTGATAAATCCGAGTGACACTGTTTTAAACAGTTGTAAACCAGATTCTATGTAACAACGGTATCTTTGTTGGTTCAAGTGCAAAGAAATCCGTTCATGGATTTGAGAGAGAAAACTGATTGACTGGACCAAACAAGAGGATCAGTTGGAAAATAAGGTCGTTAAGAATGGAACTATATGTCATCCTGATTCATTTGTAGTGTCACCCAGTGAATATTGAGATACTATTGAGTATTGTGTGTATTCATGTTGAATTGAATAGTCACACCGATGTGTACACAATTACGATATAGGAGGTAAACAATGATAGAGTTACAATTTCACTGGATGTGAGCTCAGAGTGCACACAGAAGTAGGTTGTCATATAATTTTTATTCTCGTCTCATTAACGCATTACTATCGTTAACATAACACAACATCATAATGGAAAGGGAGATTTGGAATGATTTCGTATGATACAACATCGTCTTTGACTGTATTTCATCCTTGTTCATTATCCACCATATTATGTTTCTTCTTCCCGCTCACCATTTGTTGCTTTCTATACATAAGAGACTCCACGTGCTCGTCCTAGCGCGCGAAATTCGAAAATAAAGAGTCTCATGAGCTCCCAGTATGATGTGGTAAAAGATTCATAACACATTTGATTCCGTTATAAATACAATTAAACAGTAATTCATCGACGAATTTCATGTCAGCAAAATATATATCATATTGGACTCTCTAGACAACCAAGAATAACCATTAACGAATAGAATTTTTAACAGTAGTCGGCGTGGCTTCAACTAATAGACCAACTGCCCGGTCGAAGATGGAGGGCAAAAAGGAAAAAGAAAAAGAAAAAAAAGAAGTATTGGAATATACGAATGACAGTTGACAGAATGTGAAAAGAGATGTTGCAAGGCTAAATAAAATATTTTCTTCTTTTGAAATCAAACCGGAATGATGTGTGTATTCTATGAAATATTTTTCGGTTCACAATGGTCTACATTTTCAAACTATGGCCCACTAAATGAAAAAGATTAGATTATAATTCATCAGATGGACTAATGGTCAGCGTATAGGAGAGAGATGACAACAAATTACGATTTATATCTTGTTACGTCCTGCATCGTATACATACACGCATATATTTGTATATATATGTGTAGTTTAATGTGTGTGGTATAAACACACAAGAGACATGCTGTGCTGGATATTTGATTATGAATTTGATTACAATGTTCCCATTCGCAACTAATGATGCTCCAATTTTTTAAGAAATCAGGTAATGAACAATGCAATTGAAGTACGTCGTGACCAATACTTAGGTTATATACGTGAAAATTAAATTGGAAATAGCATAACCTAGAATGTTCTGTAATTATATTTGTAATTTGAATGAATAAAAAATTCATAGGAACGAAAGACAAATCAAGATCTTTCCGAAGTTCACCAATAAAACCAACGAGCTCACATCGGTCTAACAAGGGTGATGAAGTCACCACTAATGAATTTCAATCATCGAGGCCCTTGGCTTCCAGGAGTCTTGAAGAAGAAGAGGAAAATGATGATGAGGAGATTAGAGGGAGTTTGAGAATCGAAATATCTTCAGCACGATCGAGGCTCTCAAAAACTTTGTCAGAGATTCTTGCTGATAAAGAGGCACTGGGATATTTCATACAATTCATGGAGAGTCGTGGACGATTGGCACTAATCAAATTTTGGATGGAAGTTGAGTGTGTCCGTGAAGCTTCACGGGAAAATAGTAACATCTTCAATGAAAATCATCTGAATGAAGAAATGAAACAGACCACTGGTTGTCGTGATGAGTTATCGGGTCAAAGAAGTGTAAATACAAATGATTCGATGAAGAATCGTAAAGAACCAAAGACTAATCAATTTTTGATGAATTGGAAGACAATAACTGAAGAGCCTGATGTGATGTCTAGTGTTATACAAGACGCATTGAAGATTCATAAGAAATATGTATTCAAGGATAATTTAAAATTAGAAGAAATAAGTTCTCTACAAAGATTAGAATTGGAAGAAGCTGCGGCCGATCAAAACCACGTAGGTCTCATAAATGGGTTGTTGAGAATACAAAAAATAGTTTATAAAACTCTGGAAGTCGAATTTATTGATGATTTTCTGAAAAGCAATCTACATTGCAAGCATCAGATTGATGTATTGACTAGTGGAGAAGTGAAATTGGCTGATATCTTATTCAATGAAACTGCCTTTTTTTACTTTATGGAATTCATGGAACTCGAAAATAAAAGAGAATTACTTGATTTCTGGATGTCTGCGATAAATTATCGACAAAACTTGTTGGAGAAAGAGAGTAGGGAAGAGAACCCGATGGAAGCTCAAAGTGATGCACTGATAATATATGAAAAGTATTAATGATTATGATTTTCATATGATACTCGATACCTTAAAACTATAACCTTCAATGTGCGTGAATTCGTTGCAGATTCTTTAGTCTTCAAGCAACGATGCCTCTAGGTTTCACAGATAAAATTCGATTTGAAATTGAAGCGAATATTTGCCATGAAAACGGTGATGGTCCGCAATGGGATTGCTTCGATAAACCAACTATCATTGTATATAATTTCCTAAGTAAGGTGAGAAGGCTCTTAGGGAAAATACATTCAACAAAAGTCCCGCGTGACTCTTATCGACATGCATTCTTTCTTATCTTTCCAGCACTACCTACCTGCCTTCTTATCTTCCCAGCTGTATTACAAATACTTATCCGAATTAATCAGCACAATCCAGAGCGGCGCTTGTTCGACTCATTCACACCAACGAGTAAAGAGAGCAGGTAACATTGTCACATTCTGTTTACAAGTATTTTCGATACTCACATCAATCGCTTGTTTCATTTCTATTATTTAGGTTCCGACTGCAGCAGCGAAATGAGTATGTGTAGTGTTGTCACACACGATAATACGCAATTGAGCACTGTGTTCGATGGTAATCGCTCATTTAGTGATAGTACCATCAATGGCAGTATGAATATTGATGCGCGACAACTGTACGATCCGGACTCACTTTGGAAACGCGCCAAATCAAGGTACGGACCACTTGTGAATAAACTAAATCACAATCCTCTTTGTAAACAATTTTATATAACTTTGTGTGTAGTCTCAGCGTTGGTTACGTTGACAACATGGGGCGATTCATCACGGAAATCGAGCCTGATCCTCATCGTAAATATGGTACTTATGCGAATATTTCCTAGTGTTCTCGTTCGTTTTATTACGTTAACTGGAGTCAATGAAATTTCCATACGTTGGTTTTAGAATCACGTCTATCGCGGGCTGTGAAGAGACTTATAAATATGGAACAGGACAAGGTGCGTACGTGAATAAATTTCGTAGTAATGCATACGCAAGTCAATTCATGAAAAGATATTCTTACTCTGCTCTCCGTACAGGCGAAAGAAGAGCTTGCTTGGAAAATCGCAGAGATGATTGTTCGAGAAATAACATCGCTCACCTTGGGATCGCCGCAGAGTCCTTCCTGAAATCTTACCCTTGATATCGTACTAAAGAAAAAAAATGTCACAATACTGCTGTGAACAACGGGTATGTTGTGCCAAACATCTCATTCGCTGAAATGGAGTTTGAGAAGAATTGGAAGTCTCCGTGAAAAAATTATTTTTACGAAAGTAAACTTGACATTTACTTCCCCTTCTAGTATTAAATGCATTGGAATTGTTCAATTTACAAATTCTTCCATTCGAGATATTGATCGAACCAGGAAAGCAACATTATTTATTTCCATTCTTCCATTACTTTTACACATTGCCTCCTCATTCGTATCAGGAGACATTTCCTTAAATAATAATTTGTATTAAGATTTATCATCCACGCCGTGGAGTGATCTATGTTTCCAGAACATATCTCTCATACCGATACGAATACGTCTCTTCAGTCTTTATTTCCCATATTATTCATTCTTTTCTTTCTAATTTCATTATTGTTACAAAATTCTTCCTTGTAAACGATGTTGCTAATATTTTTTCACCATGTGTGTTTAAGATCTATTAACTATTATAAAATTTTGTTAACCTATGTAAATAACATTTTGCCATTCCAGACGAAACAAATATTGTGGTGTAAATTCTTGTATGCTAATAAGTATGCAAACGAGAAGAGTGAAATGAGATACACGGTTGAGTATTATATTCAATTGAGCGAACTAAAATATGTTATTTTTCGAAAGCATCAGATACTTCAAAGTGCTCTCCGCATTAAAGGTGCTACTTCATGGAAAAGAAGCCATTGAAACTTAAAGAAAAAACAATACAATGAACAGGAAAAAAACTAAGGCAGCTATTAATATTACAGTTCTTTGTACGATCGGAATCATCAAGCATTAGCTTGAATGTTGTACATACATATATAGATACGAATCACTGTCAAAACGAACGTGGTCTACGTACCTGCACACTATTTTAATGTTTCGTACATGAAAGAAACAGAAAATAATAAAAAAAAATTAACAACGAAACTAATCGAGATGTAGCGGAGGTGTTTGCCAATCCATATTGAAGACTCACGAATTATGATGATGACTACCAATATCTAATACTTCAAACTATCTAATCAAAAATTTTATGTATAAATCACAGTCTTTAGAGAGATGATGAGCCGTTAATACTCGTGTGTGGTGTATAGCATTGATATTGGGGCATCAATAATGGCGTCCCCTCGGACAATTCCCCATTAGATTCTCTCTTTGCATGATCAGTGTCCATACGATTCAGTTTTCGACACCAGAGTCGGAATCGTTCCTTCTTCCGCCATCTTTGATATACCAAGGCATTGAAAAATGCTTGCAGGGGATTGGTGACTGCCTAAAATAATCAAATCTTGTACTTTATCCCCATGTTGAGAATGTGATGTTAACATCAACCACTGCCCACCATTATGTACCACAAACTTGTGATCACTTTGATGGGTAAATGAAACCAGAGAGTCCACAAGAGTATTCCATTGATAAGATTCGGGAGCCAGCATGTATAATAAACAAGGTTGATGAGTGCAAATTTCATTCGAATTGTTTGCACAAGTTTTCTCTCTCTACCCGTTACTTGAGCGAGACTACAAGTCACAGCATTCTGAAGATCTTTCGTTGATGAAAGATAGAGCAGTGGGTTGGCTATCATAACAACGGCCATAAGGATGTAAGTGGCACAATAATTCGGTAGTATCCGTAAGACGGCCATTGTCAATGTAATAGACTCGTGACAGCTTTAAATCATTTCAGATCAGTTTTCAATTTCAAGGAAATTCTCCACAAATAACTACATATGCACTTACTTGGCTTCAGGGATATAGAGGATGGACAAGCCAAGCGTTGTTAAAATAGCGGGACAGAGCCAAGCACCCACATGATACCACAATGGTCGACCTGATCTATCACTCAAGAGAAGTTTCATATCAATCGCGTAGCACAAAGTCCAAACCCAAGTGGCCATATAAAAATACTGTGTCCATGCCTGGAATACTGAACAATCATGAATATTTTTCCTACGAGCTGATTTGAAGTATTCTCCAGCGTCATTTACCGATGATATCGCGCAATATACAACGCTCTTCGTATCATCCTCTGTTGGTATTATTGATTTGAAACTCATCCATAGTGCAGAGCGTACGAAAACACCTCGAAGACGGAATGGTATTAATTCCAATGAAGAATAATATCAATTATATTTCAATATGATTAGATATGAAAATCGATGACGTGTTATACCGAGTGATGCAAGCAAATCTGCAACTGCCAGCCAAATAATTATTCGCCGACCTCTAGATGACGAAAAACTCTGCGATCGGTGTTGATACGTTGATTCTTCCCGTGGTAAGACCTTAATCGAAATACCTGTTCGTTATCCTTGACTGTGATATTATCCATGCTTCTATTTTCATTTGAAGATAAGAGGACATACCTGATAGATTGCACCAAGAATCCCCATTGTTGATGATAACATACAAACAGTATTATAAACATCTGTATCGAACTCTTTCATAATAATAATTCCCATATCAGTCTTATTGTTATGGCGACAACAAAACATCTGAATCGTTGGATCTGCCATTCTCATATATCTTCCACACTTTCACAAGCGTTCTCTCCATGCATGAATCTTTCAAACCTGCCTCTTCAAACTATCGTCAATACAATATACTTTGATTATTTCTTGTTTCCCACCCCCTCTCATCATTTTTCATGAACGATAAAACTGAGAAAGACGTCTCGTCGTCGTCGACGATAACGCAAAACAGCAGATAACACCACAGTGTTATCTATTGTTGAATCCGTATGCTGGTACTACACTTTTCACGAATATTCAAAATCTTATTTACTCGTTGATTCATTTATTCATGGGAATTCGTTCCATCGTTGAACACCACAAATTCCGATTGGTGCAATACACATTCCTATCTATTATTCATTCACTCTAGAATGTATTGCAGTATTCGCTTTGTGAGACGAGACTGACCGACCGGTTTTGATGGATTAATGAAAGTGTGTCCACATTGGAAACCCATGTACATATGCATGAGTCTCACACGCATATTCATGTTGCATATTTATGTTGTAAAACTGGATGGGTATGAGAGATTTTGTATGTCTTTTGGCCACTAACAGGAAGCCATATAGTGAGCGATTGTATTACAATGACCTTCGATATATATTCATTCACGTCAAAATGTATGACTGCTATATTTATTTAAACATTTCTTGGTGATACATTTTCTTGATAGACATCAGTGTACAAAATTAATTGATAGTATTATAAATTCGATAGTTTATGTGAGGATACTGCTCTTTAATAATACCGAAGGACTTGATATGTATGTGAATCCTTTAATGCTATTTGAACACATTGAAGTTGATTATTTCATTCAAGTACGTGCCTCCAGCGTCCTTTAGAATCTTGACGACATGATGTTGATCTGGGTGCAACGATTATGTTTCTCTTTGTTCTACGCTTCGATCCAATTTCTTGCGATCGCGGCTGGCTATCTTCATCTCCACCATTATTTGTCGTTTTTATTTCACATGAAGTTGGAGTTCCTGTAGTTTCTGCTGATGAAATATTATCTGTATGATTCACTTCCATTCTGCTTGTGTTTATGACTTCACAAATCCAATCCAATATGAGTTCATGAGAACGTTCGTCATAAGACTGAACGCATATTTGACTCAACGGTGTTTTATCTGCACAAATATACTCAAAAAAAAAAATTTATGATGTTTTATCCAACCTGTTCTATGACTGGAGTAGACTGGGGGTTTCAGCTTCTTTGAATAATTTCTCAATGTCATGAAGATCTTCGGGATTTTTATTTACTCTTGTTCGTGGTTATATAGCATGAGTTCTTCTAATGAACTTGAATTGAATCCTGATCACATTGGTTTCCTACACTTTCCATTGACATCCGGACGTTGACCAGGCGGACATTTCTTGCCTGATGGTCCAATAATAATTGATCTCAGAATATTCGATGAATTGTCATATTTATCAGTGGTATGTCGTCGATTATCATCGATCAGCCCACGTCGTCGTTCTACGAGTGCGTCATAAAATTCTTTCATTTTCGTAGAAAATCCATTCTGCATGATCTTGGTATATTCTGACACTTCACTATTATTTTTTTTCGCAGATAGAACATCACTATTCTCATCAATATAGTTGTGAGGGTAGTCCATGTCACTCACGAGATTTCCTGTCGGCCCTTGAGTTATGCCCGAAAAATCTCCATACACGTGATTTGGAGTGGTGATGACAGTATACAGCAAAAGTATAAGTAGATATTTTGCCGCATTCATCATTCGGAATACTATTATGAGTTATAAGAGGAAAATTTCAAAGTTCTTGAATTTTTCTGATGGTCTTGACAATGAAGCGGACAAATATTTAATCCTAATTCTTCCCGAAGTGTATATGAATGCTCTATCGTTTACGACATATCGATATCAGTTTGTGCATGTAGTGAATTAATATCAAAGCTTCGATAAAATGGATAAGGCATGAACAGAGTTATAGATTATATTCTCAGACGCCACTCAAAATCATTCGTCATTGTTATAATCAACGATTGCGCAATTCCATGACAATCGTGTTGATCTCCAATTGGTTTTCAAACGTAATGCCTATAAGCTTGAAGACTCCAGTATATCTTTCTTTGTTTGTGCATCCAAAAATTGAAAATCTCTGAAATATACTGGGAATTATGGAATTGACACCGTAGATATCATTCGAAATTTAAACTACCACTTTCATGGGTTTATTATCATTGAAGTACATCAAGATAACACTCGGAATCAGAGGAACTTCCCGAATATAATACCAACAAGGAATTGTAACATCTCGAACCTATCAACCTTCGTTTATGAAATACGTTCATCAAATTCCTATATAATTTCATATCGAAATAAATCATATCACATTATATTATAATATCATCCAATTATTGGAGTATATTTCAGGGGGATGCGCAATACGATTCGGATCACAGATTGTAATCAGCGAAAAACACAAATAAGTTGAAAACCCATTGATTTATTCAATTGACTAATAGTCGTAAAAAACATTTCGGAAATGCATAATTCTTCATGGTAAACAATACGATAGAAATTGGAACATGCCAAATCTTGTACTTTTCTTCTCTATGGCATTGTTTAAGCTTTAACTTTTTTTTCAGTTCCTTTATTGGGAACGTCTCGTTTCGCATGGTAATTACCATGTGAACTGAATCGCGCAGAAGGTGCATGATTGTATGGACTTCTTGCTGAATACAGTTGAGGAATTGTTGAATTTGCTGCACCATTATCATCTTCCGCGGATCTGAAGGATGCCAAACCAAAGCCACTATATGCTGCACTCTGTGCTGCTGCGAAGCTTTGTGCGACGCTCTGTGATGATTGATAACCGTATGTACCGCTCTGGACTGGATAGGCATCGGCGCAATCCACAGTCTGTCCATTGTAGATCATCATGGGTTGTTGATTGACTGCAGGTTGTGCAACCGTGAATCCACCGACGGGCTGAAACAAAGAGAGTAATTGATGGATGTTCAGTTAACTCATTCGGATATACTTTATAAATTCAATCTCGTTACCTGTGGTTGAGCTGATGCCGCGTATCCTCCATCGTTCATTTGTGGTGGTCCACTAACCACTGAGTAACCTTGGTTTTGGGATGGTAGTTGCATCATATGAATATTCCCAGATCCTTGGGCGTTTTGTGGACTATCGGATAGTTGATAGCTTGGCTTGATACCAGGTGCATTCGCTTGTAGCACTTGTACCTGATTCACTGTAGATTGTTGTTGTACTGTCGTCAAAGATGCAGGAGATTGTTGGGGCGGTAATGATTGTGGTGCACCAGGTGGTAAACAGGGGTATGGTGGTTTCTCTGTAGTTACCACACGACCAGGCGACGATGGAATACGTCGCGAGATTGGTACTAGTTCGTACGAAATTATTTCATGAGAGTCTTCACCTGGAATGAAATATTGTTCTTCTGGTGGACAAGGTGGTAAATGTGGAATCGGTGCTGCCAATTGGGGTGTCTTCATTGCTGGTAGCGTAATTTGTGGTGGTGGTGGTGGTGGTGGTGGTGGTGGAGGTAACAAAACTGGGAATTTTGGCAGCATGACTGGAACTTGTGATGCCGGTTGACAATTTATTTGTTGTGTTGGTGCATTCATGACTGGTGCTTGTGGCGCTGATTGATAAGATATTTGTTGTGTTGGTGCGCTCATGACTGGGGCCTGAGGTGCTGGCTGATAGGCTATCAGGGGTCTTTGTGGCTTCATGACTGGAGCTTGAGGTGCTGGTTGGTAGCTGAACTGTGGTGGTTGTGGTCTTATGACTGGAGCTTGAGGTGCTGGCTGATGGACGATTTGTGGTGGTTGTGGCCTCATGACTGGTGCTTGAGGTGCTGGCTGATACGAAAATGATGGTGGAGCCAGCCGATTTCCAGAGAATTCATTGTCGCCATCTGGAGAAGGCCAAGTCATTGATGGCCCTTCTTGTGGCGGGATGTCATCACCACAGCCAGGTGGGCAACCTTCGAATTTTGGTGGTTGAACATCAATGCAAATGACTGATTTTTTAGTGCGGTTGCCTTGTTTGATGTCATCAAATGAATCATTTCCAGATTTTTCCGATAATTTCTTTTCAGGTGACCAATCTTTCAATTCAGTTATTTTTCTCACAGATTTAGAGGGCGGCAGTGCCTGTACCAATGCAACTCCGAACAGAAGTATTATCGTAATTCGTTCTTTCATGGTTCTTCGGGAATGTCTGGATGGCAGTGACTGATTGAATGAATTTTTATCGAACTCGATGCCAGTATAAATATGCTGGAGACCTCCGTCCCTGTCTTCCCCTTCTTCTTTATCCCTGTGACGAGCATTTTATGTAAAGAATGCTGACTGATTTGTTAATGTGTCAATGTGTCACCGTCGTCTATCCATGGTCATAACGAAAAAATTTGCTGACCTACGCATCTCGTGTTATTTCTCCATTGTTCTCGTCCCCAATATATGCAATTCCTACTCAATTCTTTTGCTAAGTCATCACGTAAAATTAAATGTCCAAATAACGTGTTCTGCATCAATACTAGAGCAATTCACCGAATATCTCATGGCAGTTCAAATTCATATGCTACAATTAAAACTATATCAGAAATATTTTTATTTATACTCTTGAAGGTTTTTTAAACCGACAATAATTAATTTTGTAATGATTTGTTTGTAGTAATCTCGTCATCCTGGACTATGGGTGTAGTGAATGGAGTATTCTCCACATCGTCACGATTTGCCGACGGCGTCATCATCTTGTCTCTCGATGCGGCAGCCTTCATTGAATTTTCTAAAGTAGCTTCCCCTCCAGATCTTTTTAGTTGACTCGTTATTGCAGTTTCATAAAAATGACTCGCGGAATCTTCGTATGCATCTGCATGGAATGGATTTGACGCATCATCATAACGAACATCTTCAATGCTGCTAGAGTCAGATATTAATCTTCTCAATGATTGCAATCGATGGAAAAAGTACGGTAGTCGTTCTCTGATTCGTTCGAGGAACTCAATTGAAGATCTCGAAGATTCGTCAGATGTTACACTCAGTTCATGTGACTGACTCAGATCATCTGTTTCTTGACTTCTTTCATATGATTTGTCATCTTTCCCTTGGCCATCAAAGGAGTCCGAGGCTTTCCCGGCTTGGAAAAATTTGATAAGATCTTGCCAACTTGGTATCGTGTCAGGGTCGATAGAATCATGGGTATGTCGGGGTGCTATAGCATCCTCGCCATTCCTTCGGACCCGACTCCTTACGATATCATCTCGGGGATTGAGATCGTGCATGTAAGACAGCGTGACCTCTCCCTTCACTTCATTGTTCAATTGATTCGATCCCTTCGAACGAACTCTTCGAAGATATTCGTATGGTGTTGCATAAATTCCTATCGAGCCATCTACATTCTCCGGGATTGAATAAATCATTCTAGGTGCATCATATACGTTTCGATTAGAAATTGGTTCTCCATACGATATCGGGACGGTCGGAGTTGGATAATGTATTTTAGCTGAGAGCATTGCGTTCTCAGCAGCTTTGAAATTGTATTGATCCCTTGAAACAATATACGCAAATTTGAAATGAATTGGATCTTTATTTGTTGAATATAAAAATTCTTCATACATAAAAGTTATTGCTTACAGTTGTGAACAAGATGATTTTTGGTTATGACCTTTCGAATATGATTGACACTGTGATAAATGACTTTTGTGAGGTCCACATGCATTAACAGTTAATCCTAAACACACAAGACAGAGCACTGTCAAACGAAAATGCTTCTCTGACATGTTCGAGACTTACGACTGATGGAATACTCTCTTCTTATATATAATCTCATTTGATGTAATATTGACAGTCCAATCAGGAAGTTTTGATACTGATCCGAGTGATGACATTATTGATATTGAAATAATATGTTGCTCGTGGAGAGATTTCGCATTACTTCCTCATTTGTTCACTTATTAAATAATAAACAATTGCATGATTACATTTCCAAGAAATCTGTAATAATTGTTCGACGATAATAATTGGTCGTCATCCAAAAAAAGGTGAAATTCATAGAAATCAAGTACGAAATGATCATGTAATATTTCCAATTTTTGAGCATCATCTTACCTCGAACGGATCAGGTGGTAAGGTTTGCCGATTGCGATATAATAACATTTGATACATCATACTTGATTCGAATATTGGATTTTCCTTGGAACGTAAGTCAGCAGTTTCATTTCTGCGATTGTTATTAATATGTTTTCGGGGTCAATTGTCGATCGTTTTTTTTCTTCAATTTCATTATTTCGTGTTGAAACTACGAATCAGCGTTATTTAAAAAGTATTTGAAGACTTGCTTCATTGACAGTTATTCTTCTATACAGTGTACATTACATTCTTCTGTCATTCATGATGGGCGAATAAAAAAATGGAGAGAAGAAGAGCGATGTGCGAGAAAAAATATCAGGAATATCTCCGTCTCCGCACACTGTGTATGATTCATCATTTTTTTGACGATTCAATTATCTATATTTAATTTTTGATTACCTATGCAACTGACAACTGGAAAATTTTAACACGTCAGAGTTTTGAGCGTGGTGGTGCAAGAGGGTTTTCCGCGGCAGTATTCATCTCATTCCACCAACTGGGTCGTTCCATTCCGGCAGCATTACATCGGAACACTTCTTCCAATCGTTCGTAAACTTTTCCATCAGACATACCAAGAATAGAGTTCAAAATGAAATCTGGTGGTGCCAGAGCATCTACAATTGTTACAGCTTCAGGCTTCAATTGTGCACAGAGATATAGAATACTCTCCCGTATCTTGTCAGCCATTTGAGGACCTGAACAGTAACCACCTTGATAGAGGGAAGTTAAATGCTTTTCCATACAGGATAAGAAATAGAGAAGCATTAATTTCTTCAAGACGCTCTTCAGATTTGGTGACGGCGCATCCGTTTCCATGACATTATTTAGCTTCATTGTGCAATACTTCATGATGATCATTTCGCCATATACACGAGACAATTGCCCCGCTCGATAAACTTGTGCTTTACTTTTCGCTGCAAAACTGTCTAATCCACAATTTTTGCCGTGCTCAATTTGCCGATGCGTTTCTACCGTGAGCCAAGTGAGTAACCACTCATAGGTATCACGGATAAAGTCTAAAGACATGACATCATCGATAGATGACGGTATGAATGATCTGGTCAATATTGTTGGGCCCCTGAGGAGAAAAGTGATCGTGCCTAAAGGACTACTCAATGATGAGCCAGTTTGGATGTCCGACCATTGACGTAATATCCAATTACTTGTTTGTTGCATCAGAACATTATTGTCACCCTCATATGTAACTGTTGCCTCGTGATTCGCCGCTAGATCACCCAAATTGGCTGCTTTGAGATAACCATGCCCACCACAAGCCTCCCTACATTCACTTATTGCTGCTTTACACGTCCAAGTGATCAAAGGTTTTATTGCCGAAATGATGGAATGTATTTCAGATACAATTTGACTGAGATTCGGTATATTCCCACCTTCCATTGATTTTTCAACATTTTCTAAGTAAACCTCTGTGAATTGTGTCATAAAAATTCTTATGACGCAAGCAGCTGCTAGATATGGAAATATGCGCCATTGCTAGAACAGATAACGAAATATAATTTCTCTTATTTCTTGAACAATCTAAGTAAGTACCAAATATTTTCAAAATTGGGTCACATACATGTAATTCATATTCAATAATGGGTGCTTCAGTTTCCTTTGCAATCGATAAACATGATGCAAATTGTTTACGCACAGCTGCATAACGCACAGCAATTACTACAGCAACTCCAAGGGTGTTTGTTGCTTCCAGACATATACCCATTCGACCGGCAGATAGATTTTCCAACACAGCGCCTAAGATCCGTTGCGGATCAGAAAACGAACTTTCGTAGTCACCCTCCGGTGTCACATCACCTGTACGATTCAACAAGTTATCCCTGGGTATTCTATAATGGTTAAACATAATGAAACCATTGTCAATTCCGTGTAATCCAATTTTATCTCCGACATCGCCAACAATCACACCAGGATATGGTAAGTATGTCCTTCGGTCGCGTACTGGGACAATAAATGCATTAAGACCGTGGCATTGATCTTGAGTGATTAATTGTGCGAAGACGATTGCTACTGTACATGTCTTCCCGAGATTTCCAATCCAACATTTAGCTGCTTGGAAATCAGGGGTATGGAGGACAAATTCTTGAGTGCTTGGATCATAAGTTGCAGTTGTCCTCATCATTTTCGTATTGCTACCATGACCAACTTCAGTTAATGCATAACATCCCGTCACCTGTATAGAAACAATAATGATTCGAAGCTTCATTCTAATCACTGGAGTGTAGTCACGGATGTTTTTTGTTAGCATGAATACATGCCTTTTTATTCCAAACAGATTGAAATATTGGGATGTGGCGTTCAGTACCCAAGCTTAAGATTGTATTGCTGAATAAATAGACTCCTAGTGCGATTTTCACGGATAGTGATGGACTGAATAAACAAGTTGCTTCGTTGATTGCATACAAAGTTCCTGTCTGTAAATCTCATATTATAAATTTATGAAATAAGAATCCCCAAAGATGATAAGTAGAATGTGACCTTCATGCTATAGCTCCCATTGATCTGCTCCGGGGTCATGAACACAAGATGATTCAATCTCGCAAGCTGTCTCGCTGCCTGTCTTTTTTGCTCATCGACGGTTAACATCACATTATGTGGGGGATGGAACTCAGGATCAGCTTCCATTGCTTCCCAAACCTTCATCTGTAAAAATATAGTGAAGAAAAGGTTCGTATATTTTTCATAGGAAATAATTCACTTGAGCCAACCTTGATACGAATTTTTTGCGGATCTTCCAAGATCGTCTTCAGGTGTTTCCAGGAGAATGATGCAGCTTTCCTGTATGGTCCTAATGGTCCACCGGAAGGTATATCTTCTAAAAAATCCATGCCCATCTTCATACTTTCATCCGGTGATCGTTTCGTTGCATCGGGGGACATTCTTCGCTCAGATTGAACTTTCTATTCTTGGACAAACCCAAAAAAGAATTCAATGTAGAATTTTCCACATTCACCATAGATTCAAAGAATCGCACGTCTTTTCCATATAACGACGGGGTGATCTAATTTGAAGTTGCATAACTTACGCGCGCCCATCATATATACAATGATTGCATCGTGTGGAATACGTTATCGCTGAATATGCATTATATATATATATATATATACCCATGCGTATTCGTACATGTGATTCTAGGAACTACAATTTTCTGAGTCGTGCACAACAATTTGATGACAATAATTTTCGTTATGTCTTCAAACACCACATAAATAGAATCTGATTAACTGATCGATGAATCAGCCAATCAATTTACTGATAATTTAATAAAAATTTCAGTTTTTCAATGATTTAGTGTCTCTGAAAACAAACATAGATAGACTACGCCCACTTGCCGTCCCTCTTCACAACAAGGGACACCTGTCTAACCTTAGATTTTCAATTCATATTTCAAAGTCCCAGTTTCAATAAAAAAAAGACCATACGATAATCAGAATTTCGTTCATCCAATCTTGGAGGTAAGTAAAGGTTGAGGTCGAACTCATAAGATAAAATCGAAATCAAATATCCACCTACTCTATCCATACATGTATGTATATACTCATGCATGTACACAAATATGCATGTGTGTAAGTAACAATATGCATGCATTGTTTTTTTGGATCAATATAACTTACGTACATTCGAATCCCGATAAAACTGCCCGAACTATCTGCGGGAAGTAGACACACCGGTAGAATCGATACTGTTAGATTTCTAATACTGATAACTTTTCAACCAAGTCAACGAATGGCGCCAGTGCAGGTGTGTGATTTCTAGAAACAAAAGCGAAATCAAATGTCAAATGATGTAGACAGATTTATATGTCGGGACGCCCACTGACCGGCTGACTGACCACGTTGAGTTCATATGATTTTTTCTTTGCGTGCCGGCTTTCTCATGGACATAGTCATGGATCCTCGTTATGATTGCAATTACGTATGTATGTACACATATGTTCGTTGATTATTCTCAATATGCCTATGTGTGAGTAGGCACGTAGCGTGTATAAGTTGACGCCATAAGTTATTGTCGCTGATAATCGACCGTTAGGATTGGCGGGTCGCGTTGAAAGGATGTACATACTGCTATAGATACGTTACAACGACAACGTTATCAAGTTGATGATTTATACTTTATTGGTAGAAAGTTCCTCAGAGAGCGTTCAACAATGAATTCATTACATTACAGCAACTAATGCCGTACTTATGAAATTCATTCCGCAATGGAACTAGGGGGTGTTCTCCTAATCAAGAAGAATACAATTCTTAAATTGAATAATTATGATAATTATTCATATCATCATTGATGAAACTATCAGTTTTTCTTCATATTATAACAACAGAATATCTGTTTCGTTCCAATGAAACTAATACACATCTGTCATGAAAAGTAGGTATATCAATATTCGACGTAGAGACATGAACACATAAACCTCCAAATTCTCGAGAAATTCAAAAAAGTAGTTTACTCGTCGATATTTAGTATACATGCAGATAGTGTCCCTTCCACTATCATATGCTGCCCTTCCTTTCATCAATGTAATATGTGCGAATTCATGCACACTAGAATAATGAAATGCATTTATCCAGAGTGAATAACAATTTGTAAGCTTACATACAAAAAATAATGACATGCTCAGCAACCTGGATATCTCATGTCTCTTTCGTTTTGAATTATAATATTGCGTCGCTTTCCACGTGTTGGAGGATCATCAGTTGAAATATATTGATGATCGTCTGATGATATATGTCCATACATAACCGTAGATAAAGTGAGTTCCTGTACACC
This sequence comes from Meteorus sp. PSUC_FEM 10030008, assembly GCA_018881525.1. Taxonomy (NCBI): domain Eukaryota; kingdom Metazoa; phylum Arthropoda; class Insecta; order Hymenoptera; family Braconidae; genus Meteorus; species Meteorus sp. PSUC_FEM 10030008. The sequence goes on from JABMBR010006593.1 coordinate 42,412, forward strand.
GGTCATTAACACAGAATTTTTTGAATCCTCACACAATATGAGGTTATGTTGTTCGTCCTGAAGCTGGTTTCTCCGAAGATATTCGTATGTTGATTGTAAGTTTGATATCTCTGCTGTAAATTTATGATGATATTTTGAAGATATAAATTGCTCATGACGAAATTTTATTGATCAAAAAAGCCAAAGGGAATAACAAACATTCCCCACATTCATCTAATAAGGGAAGATGAAATTTGGATTCACTCATGTATGTCATTCACCGCGAAATGATGAGTGAGAGGTATAAGGATTTTTCACCCTGTTTTTCAGATGACTATGGGTACTCTGGAATTGAAACAATGTCTAACAGGTCATAGAGGAAGAGTGTGGAATGTTTGTTGGCACCCTAAAGGCAACGCATTGGCATCATGTGGCGAAGATAAAACAATAAGAATATGGGCTGCCGAGGGTTCTAAGTGGGTTATGAAAATGATACTCGCTGAGGGTCATACACGAACGATACGTGAAGTTTCGTGGTCTCCGTGCGGTAATTATATTGCATCAGCAAGTTTTGATGCGACAACGGCAATATGGGAGAAGAAATCGGGCGCATTTGAGTGTTATGCTACATTAGAAGGACATGAGAATGAAGTTAAAAGTGTTGATTGGTCGAATAGCGGTGGATTGATCGCTACTTGTAGTAGAGACAAATCTGTGTGGATTTGGGAGTGTAATGACGATGAATATGAATGTGCTGCTGTGATCAATGCTCATGCTCAAGATGTCAAAAAGGTTCGCGATTTTCCTTGAAGATTACGGGAGATTCAACGTCTCACATGAATTCGCATATGATGAAAACTTATTATTATAGGTCCGATGGCACCCACATGAAGAAATTGTTGCCTCAGCTAGTTATGATGACACTGTCAAAATGTTTAAAGAAGATCCAGCTGACAATGATTGGTCTTGCTTCGCAACATTAACGTCTCATACATCCACAGTGTGGAGCCTCTCGTTCGATGCAACAGGCAGTCGATTAGTTACATGCAGCGATGATAAAACCATAAAGATATGGCAGGAATACAAGCCTGGTAACGACACCAGTATCCCAACACCAGATAATGTTCCGGTGTGGAAATGTGTTTGTACTCTCTCGGGATATCATACTCGCACTATTTATGATGTGCATTGGTGTAAAAAAACTGGCCTCATCGTGACAGCGTGCGGTGATGATACAATTAGAATCTTTCGAGAAGACAGTGAATCTGACAGAAACCAACCAAGCTTCTGTATGGTATGTTCGCACGAAACAGCTCATTCACAAGACGTCAACACTGTACAATGGGATCCGAATGTTTCTGGACAACTCGCATCTGCGGGTGATGATGGAAAAGTTCAAATATGGTTTTACAGTGATTAATCATACTGTTCACATACGTGGAGAGAACATTAATGTACAAATGACAATTGAATAATAAGACAAATCTGTTTATGAACGATTCAACTGTATATTTTTTTCCTGTTTTTGAGTTACTCACTGCTGGAATGGTATAAGATATTCAAGGGATTTATTCATTCGTTTGGATCTCTTTTCAGCTTTGCTTTTAGATGATCATCGCAAACCTAGTTAGAGGTTTCAAAGTATCACAAAGATTCCTACAATATCGTAATATGACGGATTCTACTGGCTTACCGCTCGAGAAAGTCATTGAAGCATTAAACAACTTTGCTGACGTTTCACTCGCTGCCCCCTGGGACAATGTTGGATTATTAATACAGCCAAGTCAACCCAAGATCATATCACGGATTTTGCTGACCAATGATTTGACGGAAAGGGTTATGCAAGAAGCTATTGACCTTCATACCGACTTGATTGTCTCATATCATCCACCAATTTTTGCACCGTTGAAAACATTAACAGCCGCAACTTGGAAGGTATATTTAATGCGAATTTTTGGAAGAAAATCAAATATGAATACTATACTATACTCATTGAATGACTATATGATGATTCAGGAACGGATTGTCATCAAATGCATCGAGCATAACATCGCGCTTTTCGCACCACACACGAGTTTCGATTCCGTCAAGGGAGGTGTGAATGACTGGCTTGCGGAAGCATTTGGTAACATTCTTTTCAAAGTTATTCCAAATATTTGGCGAAGTTTCAAACTTGAGAATATCTCCTATTGCAGATATCGCAACGAGCAAACCAATAGAACCCACGTTGGAAAATCCCCTCAATGGAATGGGTAGAATCTGTACTTTAAAAAGTCCCATAACCGACCAAGAAGCAGTTAATTTAGTGAAACGTCGTATTAACCTATCCTATGTCCGTCTGGCACGGATTCACAGTATTGGTAAGTTCAGCAATCGATCGTATGGTTTGAATTATATTCATGTATGATATCGATTTGTTTTCCATTACAGACAAGTTAATTAATACTGTCGCTGTCTGCGCCGGTTCTGGGGCTTCAGTCCTGAAAAAAGTTCATGCTGATCTATTTGTCACCGGTGAAATGTTACACCATGACGTATTAGACGCTGTGCACAATAACACAGTCGTTATTTTAACCAATCATTCAGACTCAGAACGTGGGTTTCTAAGAAAATTCGCTGAAATATTTGCAGCAAAACTCAACAATTCTGTTAATATCAATGTATCTAAAATGGATGCTGATCCATTAATAACCGTTTAGATCATTGTGATGTTAGAATATGAACAAAACAAGTACGATCTCATAAGTTACTCTTGTTTCTTTTTTTTCAAATATCTTCCGTTATGCTATCATAAAAATATGTGGATTCAATGAAGATCTTTTTTTTCAATAGCCGTCTGACTCATCGATGTACAAGTTCAGACAAATCAAAACAAAAATATACTCTCCGTTTTTTGAATCCACAATATCATGAATAGACTGCTCGGAATAAATTTGCATGATTTATGCAGTATAATGACAAAATATAAACAAAATTCAAAATGAAGAAGCCTGCGGGCGAACAATAAGGAAATAGGAATGGTATAAGATGACTGAGAATTGAGAGGTGAAGAGTAGTCTTTACAATTGTGCGGAGCACCACATTAGTTGGTCCATGATCCAAAGAGCGCATAGCATTTACAACACGCGCGTCCCCCGCTCTTTCGCCACATCTAGTCATATCTCCTTGCTGTAAATCCAGCGTCAGTGAAGTATCTGCGCTAGTGGCGAACAGAAGTACGATACTCTCTCACGAGGTCCAACGCTACACGCTTGAGTGACAACATTTGTTAACTGATCAAGTGAGTGAATTGCTCGATAATGAAATACAAGAATCGAGTACTCTAAAAATACGATTTTCATCGCATAACTATCCTATCAATCAACGCATAAATGCAACCCTGGTTACTGGATCAATCTTGATTCTCGTGGGGTTATCGAAGTTCGGATGAATCACGCGCTGATAACTTTTTCAGGTGCAATAGAGTAGCAAATAAAACAAATCTTCATGTCGAAGTGTGTCAGAGCGTGTGATATATACATATATTGTGTCCTCAACCGGTTTCCGATTGATTGCACACACTCACACGAGAGAAGGAAAGAAAGGCCTTATTCGGAAGCGAGAGTCATAGAGGCAGTCTCAAGTTCGCGTGCGTGTATTGGTCCCACCGTGGGTGCACATTGATGTGTATTTTTTCCTTCGCTTTTGCATTCATCATACTGGTGCCCGAACGAGCTGGTCCTTGCACAAAATTTGATTTTTCTTCATCATTAGTATGTATTAGTCATCGCACTTCTATGTAGACATCCGGGACGAAAAGATATTCAATCAAATCTAGATGTGGATAGGCAGCCTGTACTAGCACTTTGAACATTCACAACAAAGGGTCTGAAAAAATATGAAGCAATACCTTCACGTATGTTTGAATGAGTGTCCTCGATATCGATGAAGGGAACTGGCTTTACCGCTGCATTCGTGTGACCAATGCTATGGCAATGCCACTTGTTCTGGTTCACAAATGAACGAAGAGTGTGTATATGTATTCATTGCCTTTTTACGCCCGTCTCCTCGTTCTCTTCTTCAATCTCCTTTTTTATCATGTCTGTCGTATCCGGCTTTAGACAATGAACTATCGCATGTTCTGAATTAGAAAACACTGACCCTTCCGATGGATACAGGGCACTATGATAACGCAGTAAAGATTTATACACCAAGCCATCGTCACCGGTACGCAATGAACAGGAAATATATCAAACCAGTCATCAGGTTTATGAATCAAAAAGAAGAAAGAGGCGTGAAGTCCTGTTATCATTGGTTGCACGCATACAACCGCTTTCCATTGGAGATCAGTAGCGAAACGAAGGCGAACTGTATATCATTTATATATAAAGCATGCTGGACACTGCTTTCGTTTTCTTTGTTACTTTTACAACTATTCAATGTTTTCCCTTCCTCTCATATTAAGTTTGTTCATTTATTTCTATTTTCCTATGCTCTGTGACCAAAGCACGGTCACTCGAGGAGAACGGTAAAACAAAGCAAGAAGAAATCACATGTGCTTACTACCTAGACTATAGAGTGAAGTCATCGGAACAAATTAGTATGTTCAAGCGCGATAATTGCACATAAATTACTGCGACACTTCTATTGCCTCTCTCCTCGAATGTCTCAAGTACCCATTGCCCTGATGAAACTATGAAAGTTTGGAAACACAAGGTACATTCACTTTACTAAATTGCTGCTGAAAATTTCAAGCGGCAAAAAACTCGGTAGCAGGGATAAGTTCATGTTGTAAATGAACTTTTCAACTATGTGAATAGAAAAGTATCTTGAACGTGACGAGTTTCCTGGATGACTTGAATTACCCTTACTGAAATTGATATATATACAATTACAAAAAGTTCGCTCATTCCGATTGAAAGTGTGACCGTGTATAAATTTTCAATTCAGAAATGGTGCGAGAAACGTATGAGGATTTCAAACTTATCGAGAATATTCTATATGTTGTTGATGAATGAAAAGATGAGTGGGAAAATAAAAATGATGAGCGATGCAGGCGGTGACTCAGGTAGTGTGCAGGCGGAATAATATTTCGTGTCCTCGTCAACCTCTCCACACACCTTCTGATATTGCAAAACTAGTCTTTGTGTCCAGTAGTTGCCACTATCAATAACGAAGGTATAAAAGAATCAACTGAAATGATACATTCCCACAATATATTGACGTCATTTATATGATTGTTGGAGGCGTCGATTATGCACAAGGTAGCATGGATCTGTTGATAGCCAAACGTTCAAGTTTCCTATGGTTAAATTCTTGGTCAGACTCAACAAAAAAAACAATATTTAAATGAATAATAGATGAGTTATCAAATAGGCCCAAGGCTCATACATCTGTACATATTGCTAGTTCTTGATTCATTCATTCTACATGTTGAAATGCATATTAGATTTTCAGACTTTCATGCATGCATTGGGATTGAAATGAAAATGGAAGTGGTTCTATCAGCTCCTGGAGCTTTTGGTAATGATAGTACACCATTCAAAAACGAGGAAATTCGGGAATGGTCGCGCGTGGATCGACTTACCGGAATGCTTGAGCGAGCACGTATTGAAACAGGACGTTGGCGGACGAATAACGATGCATCAGCACATTCTTATGGCAAAGTAAAATTGTAGATATCGATTAATTGAAAAAGTATTATTATGATTAATATGGATTAGTCTCCTCAGGTGACGGATCTGCGTGAACGTAATTCAGCAGATGGCTCAGTTATGCAGAAAGCGAAACGTCAAGTGGAGATATTTCAAAGCCAAGAGCCAGGGAGATCAGTTCAAGTATTTCGAGCATCTCAATGGTCATCTTCGAGAGTTACCGATGGCATTGGCGAGAGTATTGGATCCGATCTATTGGTACGCTCGATCCACAAGTACCAATTTACCGAACTATGTTATTCTTTGTTGCATGACTAAAAGGCATTAGTGATTTTTCTATTTTGCATTAGGATCCAATACGGAATGGTGGGGACAATGATTTGGGAATTGACCCATGGAAATTTCCGGCATTGTCTCTCTCTTCTATGGGTGAATTTTCAATGGGATCAATTGATGATGATCCATTACCGATCGATAATCTGTCATTCAAGAGGAGATCCAGTTTTGACAGATCTCCCATACCTAAGCGATGTAACTCGGATGATGATCTTACAAGTCTCATGGGTCCTGGTCGACCATCACGAAGTTGTGCAATGTCATTTGCTCGAGACTGTAAGAGCAGAAGGTCTCTGCAAATCCCTACCAGTCTTTCTGTACCCACTGCCCATCACGATCAGCGCAGAAATAATTCTGAGGACCAAGAATTCTGTCCTCCGCCATTTTCGGCGACATTAGGAGTGGGTGTGTCTCCAGATAAAATTGAAGAACAAGGGAAATCGAGTGATTATGGCTCACTACGCCGCCGAAATAGTACAGTTACTTCTTTACCCCCACATTCGCGGTCATCATCAATGACGAGGCCCAATGCGATAACTGTTGTGAATCTCATGCATTCAGCACCAAATACAGATAACTCTCGAAATCGAAAAAGCAGTATAGTAACGTTACGATCTTCACCTATTCATCCTGAAGACCTAGTGAAATCGTGTAAATCGTCAGTACCAAGAGCAAATTCATCTGGTGATGAAGGTGGTATCAACTTACCAGGCCGGGCAGTAAAAAAAGTTGGTTTTTCCAAAACTGAAGTACATTTTGCGGCCGAGTCAGGCAAAGTAAATATTGTCGAAACTGATGGAAAACCACCGCCCACAAATAAATTCCGGCGTCGACGTAGAAACCAAAATCATAATGTCTCATCTGGCAATTCAATTGGGAGGCCAATGGTGTGTGATGCTACACATGGTAATAAATTTATAATAACAAAACGAATGACCACACCACCTGGCACGATTACGAATGACCCCAAACTCTCTGGCATTGAAAATGATCATTTTGGGGCGTATTGTGTCGTTGATTTAGAATCGAAAAAGTTTTGGGCGACTCCCGATGAAAATCCAGGAATGCACATGACTACTGTAAAGCTAGGGAAGCCTGCCAAACGTTCAACAGGTCTCTGTTCTATGTACTATTTTCCAGTTGTTGTTAATTGAATTCTTCACAGTTTTATTATTTTCCAGATGTTGAGGAACTAGGGGAATCTGATGAGCTCACTTCTCCTAAGTTTGTATCTGAGGTATTACCGCGAAAGACTAGAGATCCAGACTTCAATATTATCACCACAGATTCTGAGAATAATCGCGTACTATCGACTGTTGTTACCACTCACGAGTCAACTGTTGCCAGAGTAGAGGACAATTTAACAAAACCAAAAAAATCTAAACTGAAAAATCATTTGAAATCACCGAAGTCAAGAAAGAAAAATGATTTGAAAGTCGCAATGAGTTGTGGCTCTACAGATACTGTTGATGGAATACAAGATGACAGCAAAATCGACGATTTGAGAGAATCACCAGTATATGTCAATGTTTTTGAAAGACTCGATGATCGATATCCCATTTATCAAAATTATCGTGCAGACGATATGAAGAGAAAAATTATTCCCACCGGCCTCAAATCCACAGATCCAGGTTCTTCGCCAATAATGAGGAAAACATTGGAGAAAAAAAGGAATAAAGCGAAAAGTCCCAACAAACATGGCAAGCATTCTCCAGTCAATCCTTCGCGGTTACCGTCATCAAATAAGCTGCGTGAGAAGACACAAAACGATTCAGTAAAAGCTTTGAAAAAATCTGCAACAAATAGTGACACAATAAAATCAACTGGACGATCAAGTGTAATCAATGTTCAAACAAAGACAAAAAATTCTGAACATGGAACTGGATTACCGAGGTATGTAATCTGATTCTTTAGTGACAATTCACGTTACTGAGTCGTAGTAGTTATTGTTTCGAACTCGATTACATCGATTCTAGTGGAATTTTTTCTCTTCAGCAAGTCCCGGAGGATTCCAATGGAAGTTGTATATCGAACTGCTGTCTTCAATATGAAAAATGAGAAATTATCGAAATCAGCTAAAGAAAGGGATACTAAGACTACATCACGTTCCATTAATGACCTCATTTGTGGAAGTAAAATAAGCCGCACAAATAACTCCAAGCGCAAAGGTATCGCTCTGACTTGCCTCACACGCACAACGCCATTTACTTACTTTTCAAATTATTTTCAGGATCACCATCGCCGCAACTGTCCATTAATGGGGCTCCACAAACAAAGTAGGAAATAATTCATCTATTCCAATTTGCTTCAACCATTCCAATGTGTGCTACAGATGATCGTCTTTATTTACCGGAATTATTTATCTGGCGTCATTAATGATATCATTCTTTGAGTGACATTGATTCTCACCCATATTCAGGATAAATTCTTGCTATAATGATTGTTAACACATGTATGTTCGAAGTCAATCATTCAACTCTGTTCCGGTTTTCCAATCACCATAATATGAAAACGGATGTCGGTCTGATGACGCACTACTCATTAACGAGCATGTGCGCCAAGCTCGACAATTATATGAATAGATTTATATACTATATTTTTTCAAGAAGGCCAATGATATGTAAAAATACATATATTATCTATATACAATACTTTATAATATAATCGGTGCAGCAACCAAGATATACATATATCATACATATAATTTTTTTTGTATTTCGTTTCTTCACCATTAATTGGACAAATATTGTGTAAGAGATCGCTTGTCCCATTCGAACCCGAAGAAAAATTATGAATATACCCACATAAATATAACAGACACATTTGTGGATATCGGAAAATACACCCCACGATTGTTGGTTGATCGGAATTTGCGGACATGGACCAAAACAAGAACAAATTTAACAATTTTGTTTCATCATACGCATTGTTTGAATGAGACTTTGGACGTTACGGACTATTGATAATAGTAACTAAAAGTATAGAGACGAAAACTTGAACTTCACAGTCGAAGAGTGGATTATATGTCTTTTGATCATTTTATGTTGCTGCTGTTCTCTTCATCATTCTGTTACAATTTTGGTCGAAAAATCCCATTTATTTTTGCCAAATAATCGAGAATTCCGTCATAATTTTCATTTAATTTTTATCACACGAATGACCATGAATTTTGTATTCGCATCTGGTTCCTATTGAGATTTCAATGGGTGTTTGCTAAACATTGATTATTCATTATATTCCCTCAAAATATGAATTTTTCTTGCCATCCGCGGTCTTCACTCTAAGAATGTTGACCATCATTATTTAATAAAGTTTTCATTATATTTATCTATATGTATACATATACACGTTTTTTTTAAGATATTAGTTTCGTATATACTGCAATCTTCAAGGCACTCCCGATGTTTGTTTTCTTATATTTTACAAATTATATTTTTTACAATGGGTGATGCACGGCTGGTTTTCTCACTTTCTCGCTCTCTACAAATTTTGTCAATCATATATAATTTTATTCCTTTGGGTTCTTACCGAGTGATAAAAAGAAGTTTCAAAGTAGCGCGGTGGAATATTTTCATTGCGCATTGTATGCGAAATTGTTTCTAACAATGAGAATGAACGAGTGGATTGACCACCAGAAAAGTTACACCTATTTTTTCAATTGAACTGATTCATGAAATCTGCTGTCTCTTCCGTCACCTAGATGATCATCGGAGATCTCCCACAATGTGTTTATACAAAATTATTATAATGTATAGATGTGTAAATGTGTATGTGTGTTCATTTATATTTTTTACAGCTTAAAGGATTGGAGTCAAAAGGTAACAAATATTGATTCTCTTCATTATTCCCACATCACATCCAATGTTCATATACCCTTGAACAAAACCTTTGGCTTCTCTTCCATATTTCAATAAAGTTTCACAAGCCTTCACCCTACATTCATCATCACATACATCAAATACATAAATACAATATGATACAGAGACATTTATCTATACGAAGATCGGTTTTGCTATCGATTCTCCCCGTAGTTCTGTCGTTTGTTAAGTTGCATGTTTGCATTTGAACAATGAATTCACAATGATACGTCTGATGGATTATCGTTATTGAAAATTATTGACATGGAGATTTTTACTTTAATTTTTTCTTTACACCGATGCACATAATAAACAATTAACGAAGACGCCCACACGCACGTTAGTCAATGATCGATCATTGATATTTACCGCATAGCACATTGACAAAATAAATCGCCAGTCTCAGTCAGCCTTCTGCTGATATAATTCTTTGAGAGACTTGAGCTCATCAATGAGTGTTTGATTTCTGTTTTCTAACACTGCCACTCGATTTTCCAAGCACTTTATATACTCCTTCTTTTTCCTCCGACATTCACGCGCCGCCTCTCTATTTTTTAAAAAAAAATCAGGACAAATTAGAATTTTTACTGTTCAAGTTTAGAGATTCAATTCTTACCTATTTTTCTGCAGCCTCATTTCGCGTTTCCTTGCTGCATCCTCCACTACAACACCATGTCCTGAGTAATCTAAAACATTGCAAGAGTCTCTGTACTTTTGACAAATGGGAGTTTCACATGAAAGTTCATTCGTACCCAACATTGACGTTACAACTTCGATAACAAAAAAAGGAAAAAACAAAAACAGAAATTGAGTCTGAGGAAAACCGTTGACAAAGCGAAGAGTTAGAGAAAAAGTAAAACAGATGAAGACGGGACACACCTGGGACAAAGAATTGTGCATCCTGGCCCTGTGCATACTGCACTATCGTTCCGCCTGCCGTCGTTGCATTGCTCATTGTCAGCGTATGAAGCCCTGGCACACCCTCCCCCTGGGTAGCTATTTGTATAGTCCCCGCTGGTATTACTGCAAAACATTTTATCAATGAGAATTCTGACGAATTTCCGCTTGACAAATGTTGATCACAATGTATTTTTTCCCATATTTTCATTTCATTGTAATTATATGAATATTCATTTTTTTCTGATTGTAATGTTTTGCATTTTTTGTCTTTACGCCAGGGCATTTGCGCGTAGTACGACCATCTCAAGGATGCCATACCAAGCAGAGAATTGAAAAAACAGAGGAAACATCGGCAGTACACACAGGAGCAGGACAACAGCCTATTTTATTTTATTTTGTGGTTAATCATCGGTTTCACGATCCAGGATGAAAAGAAGCATACAAAGAAGCATTACGTTTCCGTTTTCTTGCGAAGATGAATAATATGACGAAACAAAATGAATGAAATTGTGAGAAGAATTAAACATGAACCAACCTGTTTGGTATTGGAGTGAATGAGAAGACATGTCACTATCCACGTTAGAATCACACTCTAGAGAGGATTCGAGGGGAGCCAAATGGCCTGCTGTAACACCGAATCAATCACCAGACTCGGATTAATTTGTTTTTCTCTATCGTCATCGAAAATATTATCATAATCATCACCATTTTTACTATCATCGTCACTAATACCTTCGTAATATTCATTGATTGACAGTATTCGCTCTTGCGGTCAGCTACATCTCGAGTTTGAACAAAAATCGCAGATCTTGCATTCAGGTCATGCACGGTTTAAAGCGAACGTAGGGGTGTGTTTCAACTCGTTTGATGTAAAGTTAAAATCTTAATTGACTTGTTGAGAAGCAGTACAGAAAGCGGGATGAAAAGGAAATATGTACGTGTATGCGAAAGGAATATGGCAGAAATATATCTGCCAGTCGATAGACGAGAATTCTCACACCTTGATAATGAAGATAGCAATTCTAATAATAATAATATTCATACAAATAATAACAATGGTGATGATTATGATGATGGAGAAATGAAAAAGTTGGAGCAATAATTGGGCGTTGAAGCGTGAACTCATGCAATATTTTGCAGCTTGGAATATGGCATCCTCACTGATTTAGAAACTCAATTTACGCATCAATAACTGTTTGCAAGAATCGTTGCAAACCTTACGCATTCAGAACATTTATTGAAGACACTCAAAAATGACACAATGATATTAACAATATATCCCACATATATGAATTGACATGCACTCAGAAATTGAATGAATGAGAAGTATATATAAGAAGTCAATATATGTATCAGTAACTGTTGCCGCAGCAGTGAATACTTCTAATACGCCACATTCTATTAGACAATACTTACAAAAAACTATACAAATATTTCCATCTCAAATTTTTCCTTATCTTTACTGGTGACCCGCTGATAGCCAGAATAAATTTGAGAGGGAAGAGAGGACGAGGAAAGAGCGGTAGGGAATTTATATGAGTATGATCACTATTTACCTGCGATCTCGCTTGCACTCAAATCGTTTAGAATTTTTCTGTATGATGCTCGTCTAGTTAAGAGATCTCGTCGTTTTTTTGGAGACTCGTCGTCTGAAAAACTATCGTCACTCCCAGTTTCAACCACCTGGAAAGAATAGTGAGAGATGGAATTTTTTTCGATACATTAGCCTTGCGGAAAATTCAGAGTTGCATACCTGTAGAGTTTGTAAGCTACCTTGCGCTGACTGAATAACCGAATTGGGTTTGCTGACGAGGATGACATTTCCTTTGGAAATTGCCACAGGTTGAATATTTGTAGCGCTCTGTATTACAGATTGGTGATTAGGTTGAATAACTGATTGTACCTGAAAGAACAATGAGGAAATGATACACATATAGTGATACAAATCAGTGTTTTGATAGAAGTACGTGCAAATGTCTAAACATAACGTAAACCAGGACCAGCATTCTGCATCGTTATTTTTTTGCTTTCAGAAGTTCTGTTTCTACCTCAACAATTGCATTCTCATATGTTCAAAATGTAATAATTGTGCTACCGTGCATGCGAGTCGTGAAAATAGTTGAGTGTAACACAGATTAGACGGAAAAGAAAATAGTGCAGATAGTTCTAATATTCGCGTTCGTGAATTCTTGAGGTACACAGGAATCAAGAGTCCTGCGTGTACCTGTGTGGTCCCCGACGACGGTAGCGTCAGGTGCACAATGCTGGTGGAGGCTACCAGATGATGTGTTTGCTGTTGATTTCTATTCAGTGACTGTACCGAAGTAGCAATCGCAGGTGCTGAATCGCCACTCTGTGAGCCAGGCGATGCCAAAGGGTCAACAGCTGATCCGTTTTCTTCCACCATACTTTCCATAGCCTGGGGACCACGAGCCCTTTGAAGAACATGGAAATGAATAACTCATCAGTTATATATGGAAGAAGGGAAGTCATGAGATTGTTGTAACCATTAGCTTGCAATACGAATGCCCATATTCATAATCTGATAGACAAAATCCAATTTCAAATTTTCCCGCCATTCTTACAAACTGCGTCATTTACATAAATATGGTTCTAAAAATAACGAAACAATAAACTGTGCCCCCATGTGTTCAGCGATAAACGAAACACGAGGTAGGATAAACACACTGTTGTAAACGTGATCCACTGATAAATAATTGATTCGATTCAAGAAAAGTTCAAAACATTGAGACCCTCAAAGAACTTTCGAAATGAAAATGACTCAGTACAATTGTTCAATGGTAATCCCACTACCCCTTCATACACCCCCACCACAGTAAATCCTTTTCACGAAGTGTGTTTGCCATTTTAATATGTGTGGTCTCGAGGCGCCATATTTTTGTAATTCCAATGTAACCATCTGAATTTCCTCAAAGGCGTTGCAATGTCTCGGATCACGGTGATGACCGTAGACAAATTAATCCATCATTATTGGCCACAAATAATTGACACGCAATCCACTATCTTGCAATATCCAATTTCTCATCACCCACCTCCTCGCCACGGTCCATGCCTCCTTGTTATTATTCTCCAGCTGGTGTACTTACCAGTTACGTATTTCTCGTCACCAACTTTGCTGCAATCGGAGTGGGCAAGCGGGCAGGTACGTAGCAGCCACGTCAAAACTCCAGTGGCTTCGTCACTGGTGGAGCCCACGACCTCCAATCCGCGCGTCACCATCAAAATGGCCACCACAATACAACCATATACACATACAGAGTTAGAGGGGAGAAAGCGTATGAGAGAGAAGAAGACAGTGCCAATATATTCCCGTTCTCTCTCTAATATCCCCCACCTATGATATTATGTAGGTTCACTGTTTGCTTTCATCTTGTCTTATTGTTTCAGAAATTTTTTATTATTGATATTCTGATAGTAAAAGGCCTTTTCTCACGCCTCTTCTCATTTACTCCGTTGAACAATCCAGAGGTCGGATTGATAATTTTTATTTGACAAATATTGATGATTACGTGCAGTCATTGGATTATCCTATGAATCCACATGTTTACCTCCCTCATTGTCCTGACCGCTGTTGAATGTTTTCTTTATTCGTCTCTGCTATAAACTTCCGCCTCAAATCTGGAGGTCATCATTGTCGCTTTTTCCACTGAGGTATGAATGATTGTAGGTTGATTCAATGAATTTCTCCACAAATATCAATCAAACTTTTTAATGATCATGCACTTCTCGTCAAAAAGTTTCATTACCAATCTTATCTTCCTGAGAACTCTGAATAGGACTTTGTAGGTTATACTATATTATGCAGTGTGGACGACTCGACTGAGCTGATACACAAATTGTATCAATTGGTAGCTAAAGAGACGATTACAGGTATAATTTTAGCAAAATTTTGAAAATATATTTTGAACTGTAAGAAAATAGCGAGTAGGGATGAGTTGAATATTCGTAGTGGATATCATAGGCGCGCAATTTTGTTGCGTGCCTTTCCTCTCATGGCCGATACTGCGCGCGACTCACTTCCGGGACAATTATGACTAACAAACACATACATACATACACACACGCACGCATTTTCCACTGTCCACATCAAGGTGCCGCTGACGTCACCCGATGACGTCACCAACTGCATCAGTCCCATGCATATATAAATATGTATTATAAATGACTTATATTCGATATTCATATATTTTGGAGATTGTACGGAATTCGCAAGACATAGTAATACATCCGCACAATATTCTACATATCATCTGTGGAATATTTTTTATTATATGCACAATACAGTTACACGATATTTTTGCTCAAGCAATAACATGGAATTCTAAGATTTTTTTTACCATTGACAATCCACAATCGTTTTATCAGAAAATTTTCCACTGATACAAAATGAACATCTATAAGTATCTATATATGATCCGGGTTTGGAGAATCATTATGAGTTCAAGCTAGTTTTCATCTGTACATACGCTCTGAAGCAAACTCTACCGCATCTCCTGATATGGCTTTGACCAGTGACGCCATCCTTTTGCATGCGAAACATGATTCATTGTATACATACATATGTGTAGAACAAACTTTTGTACATAGCCTCTTCAAGGTTGCAATTGTAAACCGAATACCTGATATTCACATCATTCATGTTTGGTACATTCACGATATTGAGATATTTGTAATAAGTTTTCCTTGGAGACGATCACAAATGGAACCATTTTCGTAGATGTAGTTCCCACGTAATATTGTCGAACGAACTCGGCCTTTTAGTAATTTCCCCTCGTATGGGCTTACCTAGGTTAAACACATTCTCAGCTGATGTCAAGAAAAACGACAAATCATGCTATAAAAAATACTTACCTTATTCTTGTAAAGAATATCTTTTTTGTGGACCTGGAAGAATGAATGAACATTACGGTAACTAGATAAGAAGAAAGAGTATTGGTCTTACGATCGTTCGGTCCTCCGGCTCCCAAACAACAAAGTCTGCATCCATTCCTCTGCGTATTTTTCCCTTACAATAATCTAAACCACACAATTTTGCTGGATTCTCGGAAACTAATCGAGAAATATCATTAATATTAAGCCCTCTGGCCTCTGCTTGAGTCCAAATAAGCGGTAAACCTAAGGATAATATGAAGCATAAGCTATTTGTCCAGAAAGTTGATATCAACATGGCGGTCAATATTATTTCTTTACCAAATTGTAATGATGAAATACCACCCCAAGAGACAAAAAAATCTCCTTCTTTTAAATCGGATGTACAAGGCGAATGATCTGACACCACCATATCTATAGTCCCATCTTTCAGAGCATCCCAAAGTTTGTCCTGTGATTAAAATTTCAACTTTCTCATATTGAAACAGATTGTTGTATAAGAAGGAGAGCTTACACGATTCGTAGCTGTTCTAATTGGTGGGCAGCACTTGAAATGTGTGGCATTCTTAGGTATTTCGTCAGCAGATAGTGTCAAATAATGATGACATGTCTCCACTGTGAGTTGTGCGCCACTTTTTTTTGCTTCCGACACTATATCGAGCGCATCACTTGCTGATAAATGAACGATATGACATCGTACCCTGAATTGCATAGATGTAGAATAGTATATTATGCACCGAGGGCAGTAAAGAAAGAAATGTCGCAGATCACATGTAAATTATCGCACGAGGCGAAGCCGAGGGCGATAAACATGTGATCGGAGGCTTTCTTTTTTACTTCCCGAGG